>JAOZJS010000048.1:0-138267 GCA_025882695.1 Amerodectes protonotaria | reverse complement strand
CCTCCGCTGATATATACTGGATGTTTGTGGAAAGTTTGAAGAATTATGATTGGGTGGTTTTGGCGTGATGCTGACCACTTGAAAAGACCTTCCATTTTTATTATATAGATATAGATGTAGATTGGTTCGGTGTACACCACACCATCACATCAATATGAGAGGTTATCACTGAATTATACGAGATTTTACGAAACGAATCGAGACCCTACGGTATTGACAACAACAATGCCATGCCATTGAAGCAAATAAAGAGGGAAAACAGACACACACACAAAGCACACATACACACACCACATACAGTGTGTGACAAAGAAAACTAAATGAATAATGACAACCACCACCACTAACCAACCAAAGATGGCGAAGAGAAAGTGAGCACCTCGCCCGATTTTTTTTCGGTGGTGTTGTTGTAGCCATTGTTTGACCAGAAAAAAAATGATCAGATCATAATAGCAAAATAATAGGAAATACACTGACACACACACGCCCTAAAGAATGTCGAAGACCTCTAAAAAAAATTCTGGAATTCCAGAAAAATGAATCACCAACATACCTTTGAGGTAGCTTTTTTATAACGTTCGATGGCCAATAGGATGACTTGTTTGACTGTCAATGATCCATCACCCACCGGTACACAACAGCGAACATCATTGAAATTTATGAAAACTTTCATTATTTATGTTCGGGCGCGGATGATGATGATGATGATGTTCGAAATAATCGATGCCATCCGCTTGTGTGAATCATAAATCGACGACGATAGGTAAACATGGGCAAATTGTTGGAACGACAATTTTTCGACGAAGATGATTTTGATGATGATGATGATGAAGAATCATTTGGCACATTTGATATGATGATTTTTGATGATGGCGTATCAGTATTGGAATACTATTGTTGGGCAGTGTAAACGCACACACACGCGAAAGGAATGTGCACGGAAGCTTCGAAATGGGAGACAAAAACAAAAACATAAAAAAAGCTTCGAAGTGGAAGATGAAAAATAAAAATTCGTTTGAAGATTGGTGGTTTGTCGTTCGATGTTTTGTTGATGTTGTCGATGTTTTGGTTGTTGTTGATTGTTGTCGTTATTATCGTCGTTAATTATGTCCGCATTGGACCATCACCGCCGTGGTTGTTGTTGCCGCCGCCGACAACAACAAAACAAAAACTGATACCACACCATGCATCACCAGAAAAAAAATGGCGAAGAATGTTAACATCTCTTTTTCTTCTTCTCAACCATCTCTCTTAAACATCATCATGTTTGTGTGTTTTACGTTAAACCACAACAACAACATAAATCCGTCACTTATTTTCGCATTTAACCCTGGAGAGAGAATGAACACATGCACACACACACACACACAAGACATCTGACGAACAAGAAATTGAGATGATGATGATCATGAGAGGATATATGTTGAACACAACACAAATACACTAAAGTTTAGTTTAGTTTGAAGTTGAAGTCTTTTTTCTTCTTCACCGATGGTGATCAGCGCCAGAACAAACAACACAAGACACAAGCAACAGATCTTTGGGCATAACAACAACAAGAGGAGAGCACGAGAGAATGTGGTGAATAAGAAAAAAGTTTCGAAGACACAACAACAAGAAAAAAATCTTCGTCGTCGCCGCCGTCTTCGTTCATTCACGTCAAGGTGACTAATAAGGCGCGCTTTTAAAAGAGAGAAACCAAACCAAACCAAACCAAAATCATCAACTTACCAGCCAGCCGCCGCCGTGTGACCATCGACGATCAACCAACCAACCAACCAGAATCGTGGTACAACGGCCGCGCGAGATATACCGCACACACACACACGAGCACACACTCAAACACTCACGTTCAACCGACAACTATAATCTTCAACCGTCAATCGGTGTGCTTCTACCTTCACCTTGTACAGTTGTTTACGAACGCCCCCCCCTCGCTGACAAAGCGCGACGACGGCCATCCACACACACACACACGGTACTTACGGTAGATTGTCATGGTTACCCTCGCTCGCGTGCGAGACAGAGAGAAGGAGATCAATGTGGTTGGTTGATGGTTGTTGTGAATCACAATCTGGTTTACATTGGTTGTCTGGGGCAATGCAGGAAAACGAGGAAACCACCGAGATCACCATCAACAATCAGCATTTCGAATCTTCAGATGAAAATTTCACCATCATCATCACGTGAGAAGATACGAGGTGACAACACGAACAGGACAATAACAATAAATTCCAAGGTGAGAACAACAACAAACATTCGATTTTTTTTAAAAATCTTCGAATTTGATTAAATTTCGAATCTTTTTATTTTCATTTCAATTTATTTATTGTTTGTCGTTGTTCTGTCCAGGTAACCACACATTACCTTTTACTATCTTCATAACCAGTTCCGTACTCTTGGCACACCGTCATTATTACAAGTATAAATATTAGAAAAAAATAAATGGTGATTACCATCAGAAGCCAAAATGTGTACAGAAGACAACATCAACATCAATGGTGAAGATGGGTTGTGTGGCGACGGTGGTCGTCGCCGTCGTTGCTTTGCTAAGGTGCAACCACCACAATCACATTCTAAATGCATTCGAAATGGAATCAATTATACACAGAAAATGAAGGAATTTTTATTTTTGGTCGGGTTAAATGACAATAATGATGATAACGATATTAATGAGGACAATGATAATTTTTGTTGATAGTGTTCTAGAAACAAACACACGATGATATTGGACACCACCACACCATCGATGATAATTCGAATTTCAAGGGTGGTAGCGATCGAATTTTTTTCAAAAAAACGCCAAGACCAGTGGCGCCATCTAGTGGAAAAATTTTCATCATTAACGATGTTTACATGATTGATTTTGATCACATGTTTGTCTGGTTTTTTGGATCGAACCATGTGACATCAACATAATTATCATCAACATATCGACCTACAAACCGAGTAAATTAGGGAAAACGGGGCAAAAATCTAGATGATGATTTTTTAATCAAAAAACAAAAATTATTATTAAACAATTTTACAATGTGGATTTTCAATGATATTGAATTGATGCACAATTTTGGTTAAACTAAATTTTTGAAAAAAAAAATTAATGCGGATCGTAATTGATCAAACACCGGGAGCTTTGGCGAAATTCTCGTGCTGTGCCAATTGGATCTCTTGGAACCGTTGACTGATACGATTGTTGAGCTTGACGAATTTATCAAAACAATTCTCTGCGCATTTTTCTTCACGTTTCGATACTTCACGAAATGTAAAATCATGTATGCAATCCATGAAACACATTTCGGCCAGTTTATTGTAGTTGAGGAAAAAATCTTTGAATGTTTTGATCTCCAAATCCGTGGTAGTGTTGACCGCCATTTCACCGACCAAAATGCAAGGATTCGATGCAAGGAATCAGTGTGTGTGAGAAATCAATGTGTGCGGTGAACAACGGGCAAAACGTGTGATGTTCAGGTATCGATAGTATCGATGCTCTGAATGATAATCGATTTGAAATTTCAAATTTTTTGGAAAATGGGCCTTGGCACTATTTTAGTTTTGTCGCGATGATCCTTGAGACATCAAAAATTCCAGACGAGTAATTTCCCGGATGTTCAGGCTGAGGACTGTATGTGTGTGGATATATAAAAAAAGAGCAAAATTTGATTTAGGACCAAAACGGTTCGATGATTGCCAACAAAAATGAAATTGTTGCTGTCGACGATGATAATCCTGTCGATCTTTACCATTCTGAGCATTGTTCCATTGTTTGGACATTGTTTCAACATAAGTCAGATTCCCGCAATCCCGAAAATCGACGATGTAATCAATAACGATGTTTCGGATACGATGGCCAAACGGCAAATCTTACGAAAATGCAGTGGTGATTTCGAAGTAGACTTGGACCGTATTTATGGTGGTCAAGATGCTACCCCCAATGAATTTCCACATCAAGCATCGTTGCAGGTCCGTTATTTGAATAGCCACTTTTGTGGTGGAACATTGCTCAACGATCGTTGGATAATGTCGGCGGCGCATTGTTTCTACAAAAGCAAATATCCATTCAACTATCAGGTTAAGTTGGGCGAACATAATCTTGTTAAGAAAGATCCCACTGAACGGTTGTTCAAAGTCGATAAGGTAAGCGGATTGTATCGATTTTGGTTCTATTATTCAACCTTAAATGATTTCAAAGGTTATAGTTCATGAAAAATACACCGACAAACAAGAGTTTGATATTGCATTGTTACGATTAGCTAATCGTTTGAACTTTACCGGTTCGGAAAAACATCTGAAACCAATTTGTTTGGCCGAAACCGATGTGCAAAAGGATTACTATTGTGTGGCCACTGGTTGGGGACGAGGAAACAAAGGTAACAAAGTTCAAAGTTCAAAGTGGAATTGAATCAATTATCATTTCGAAATTATCAGGCCCGGTTGTGACCAATGTTTTGCAAAAGCTCCCACAACCGATTCACAATTCTACCCGATGTTCCAGAATTTGGAAAAACTCTCGCTGGCCCATCACCAAAGATCATATTTGCATTGGGGATTTGAAAGGCTCCAAAGGTGTGTGCAATGGTGATTCTGGTGGACCGGTTCAATGCAGATTGCGCAACGGTGATTGGGTTCAATTCGGTATCGCTTCGTGGACCATCAGCGATTGTGTGTCCAAAGGTTATGCTGCCGTGTTCACCAAGGTGTCCTCATATCGTGGATGGATCGAGCAACAAATCAGAAAATATCCATAATTCTAATTCGGATTTTATGGTGATGTTATTATTGATGATGATTTGATGATTGATGACAATATACAAAACATTTGTTCAGCCAATTTAAATTTGAGCGCCATTATTTTTTTGAAATTTGGTTTTCAAAATTTCGCGTTTAGATGGCGCTGAAACTGACTTATCAATTTTCATTGTTGTTGATGTTGATGTTTTTTTGTGTGTTTACTACGCGCAACTCATTCTCAATTATATTTGTGTCTTCTGCGTCTTGATGAGTGTTTGGTTTGTTTTCGTGCTTGTGTATGATTGGCGAAAAATTTTATCCGTTTTTTCGTGTTTAAAAGTGTCCTAAAAAATTTCCGGAACTTGCTGTAATAATATGGCCAGTGCAATCGAAAATGTAGAAAAGGAAACGGGGAAAGTTTTGCTTAAATTTGCCCAGCTAAGAGATCATGGTGAACAAACGTTGAAAAGTTTGATTAGCCAAATCGAGAATTTTCTAGAAGAATTTAGCAATATAGCTGGTAAGCTGGTTCATTTTTCGAAACCAATTTAATTCACCTTAATCCAATTAAGATTTAGATCCAAATACACCAGTAAGTGATGCACAATGTGAACGATTGATGGATGGTGTTGTGAAAAAGACACGTAATATTATAACACAATTTTCAACGGAACATCGAGATATTCATTCATCCGTTTCAAGAATTGGCAAAGCTATCGATAAGAATTTCATCTCTGATTATGTTTGCGTTGGAAATGAATCTTTGCTTGATCAAAACAAGAATGTGAAAATATTGAACAAAGTCATTGTAGAACATTTCCTAAGACAAGGTCGTACAGATATTGCAGAAAAATTGATCCAAGAATCCAAGATAAACGTCAATACCAATGATAAGGTTCCCTTTTTAAAAATGAATAAAATACTAGGTTTGTATTTCGAGTTGCTTGTTCCGTAATCAAACTTAATCGGCTTCCCCTCCCCCCAAATAGATTCACTCAAGAACCGGAATATTGAACCAGCCATGGAATGGGCTGAAACCAATCGAAAACAATTGATGAAGAATAATAGTGATTTTGAATTCAAATTACATCGTCTAAGATTCATCGAAATGTTAAAAAGTGGTCACAAAAATCAAATGGATTTGATCAACTATTCGCGAACACATTTTACGCAATTTGCACCAAAATATTCATCGGAAATACAATCATTAATGGGGTCATTGATTTATCTTAAAACAGGAATAGAAAATTCCCCTTATCATCATCTATTTAGTAACAGTAATTGGATAGAAATATGCCAAATTTTCACCAAAGAAGCATGTTCATTATTGGGGGTTGCGGTTGAAAGCCCACTATCGGTAACATTCAATGCTGGTTGTGTTGCATTGCCTGCATTGATCAATATAAAACAAGCTATCCAGCAAAGAAACGTCAATGATGTTTGGAGTTCACGTGATGAATTACCGATCGAAATCGATGTGACCAGAAAATGTCATTTTCATTCAATATTTGCTTGTCCAATATTACGGCAACAGAGCTGTGATTCTAATCCACCGATGCGGCTACAATGTGGACATGTTATTTCAAGGGATGCATTAAATAAATTATCAAGTGGATCCAAATTGAAATGTCCATATTGTCCGATTGAACAGAATCCTGCCGATGCTAGATTGATTTATTTTTAGCTAAACAAATATTCTTTAATCAATCCAATTAAAATATTAATTTAATCAAATCAATCATTTATTATTATCGTCGTTCGTATACAACCACAACTATAATATAACATTATAATGTTTTTTCAATGTATATTGCATTTGAAAATACCCGAATATAATAAATGTTTTACTCAAAATCCTTAATAAAAGATGGCGATCAAAAATTCTAAACCAAAAAAAAAACTTGTTTACAAATCACGAGAAAAAACCTTTGCAGGCGATTAGCCTAACTTAACCACCATAAGCGAACACACACACACACACATAAGCAAAGTATCCTCGGATCCCTTGGTTGGTTATTGGCTGATGTTTGACTGAATCAAATCAATTGCGTTGCTTTAGAGATACTGTTTACCCGAATTTTCATCGTTCCCGCTATATACCCGAAGTGTATTGTTGTTTTGGGGAATATTCTGATTGAATTCTGATTGAATTTTTCCGCATTATTTTCGCAACATTCGGTTTGGATAAGAAAAAAATGTTTCATTTTGGCAAAACTTGTTCGTCTTCATCAACACTAAAGCAGCTATTAGAACAATGTGTCAAATGTTCAATAATTGTCAAAAACAAGAGGTCTCTGTTTTCAGATCAATTGAATGATATTGTTGGCGCGAAAAATGTTAGCAATACCAATTCGGTTCGTGAACAATATGGCAAAGATGAGGGCCATTTCAGGTAGATCCTCACTATAGTTAGATTTAATAGTAACGAATTTTTGAATTTCTGAACAGTCCAATGTTGCCCGATTATGTGGTTTGGCCTACCACAGCCGAACAAGTGAGTAAAATATCGAAATTGTGCTACAAATCCCATGTGCCCATCATTCCGTTTGGATCGGGTACCGGACTGGAAGGTGGTGTCAATGCAATGCAGGTAGTTCCACGAATCGATCCACGATGCCAACAATCCACGGATTCTTAATTTTCTTCTTCTTCTTCTTCTTCGATATGTAGGGCGGTGTTTGTATAGCATTGAACAGGATGAACGAAGTGATCGAGGTGAATCAAGAAGATTTTGATTGTACAGTCGAAGCCGGTGTAACATGGCGCGATTTGAATCGATATCTAGCTGATACTGGATTATTTTTCCCAATAGGTATTGGGTTACGGATTCTGATCCGGATTACGGAACACTGATCGCAGACTGATCTAATGATTTCTCTGATGATTTGTATGTATAGATCCTGGCGCATCGGCTAGCTTAGGTGGTATGGCTTCTACAGGCGCTTCCGGAACCAACGCCGTTCGATATGGAACAATGAAAGAGAATGTACTGAACATGGAAGTGGTCCTGCCAAACGGAGATTTAATTAAAACCGGAGGAATCAAAAGTCGGCCCAGAAAATCATCGGCCGGATTAAATCTAACCGAATTGTTCGTCGGTAGCGAAGGTATTTTGGGTACGATCACCAAAATTACACTTCGACTGCATCCCATACCAGAATCGGTGAGATTTTCCAAGTTTGTCCAATTTCATACTAATTCGAAATCAAATAATCCATCCACTATCCAAGTCATGCGTATGCGTTTGTCATTTTGATGAGGATCAAACAGCGATCGATACAGTGATCCAAATTCTTCAGAATAATATTCCAGTGTCCAGGATCGAATATCTGGATGATCGTTCGATAAAAGCTTCTAATAAATACTCGCACGGTGATCTTGAGGAGAAGCCATCGATTTTCATGGAAATGTCCGGATGTCAATCCAGCATAGATTCAGTGGTGAAAATGACCGAAGAAATCGTCATGGATAATGGTGGCAAAGATTTTAAACATTCAAGCGAAACCGAGGAACGTTCGAAATTGTGGAAAGCTCGCCACGATCTTTACTATGCTTGTTGCCGAGCAGATACTCGTCCCAATACTCGGGCGCTGATCACCGATGTTTGCGTTCCAATATCCAAACTGACTGAAATAATATTGAAAATGCGCGAATTTCTGGATGAATACCAACTTCAAGGTAAGGGCCAATCCGCTTTCGAAGCTCGATTTCCGAAGTTTCATGTTCCTAAATCTTCGTCCAGGATCTTCGTTTGGCCACGTTGGTGATGGTAATTTTCATTCGGTCATCACATATGACCCTAAAGATAGAAAGGAAACCAAAAATGTGCTACTGGTTGCCGACAAAATAGCCGAGTAAGTTCTGATTCTGATTTTCCCCCTTCTGAGACTAACGGTACTTCTTCATTATAAAAGATACTCTATCGAACTGGGCGGAACCTGTACCGGGGAACATGTAAGTCAAACAATCCACCAAGAATTCACCACCACTAATCGTTGTTTTTTTCTCGGTCCGCAGGGAATCGGTCGCGGAAAGACCACCTCCTTGTTCAAAGAATATGATCCGGCGGCCTTGAAACTAATGTGGCAAATCAAAAAAGTAATCGATCCAAAAAATTTGTTCAATCCTGGAAAAGTTTTAAAATGTTGAAAACACACGACAACACTTCTGCTACCTCGACCACAAAGAGAAAATTTATTATTATTATTTTTTGTTCCGGTTTTTAATTCTTTATTCCTTGTGATTTTCCATTGTTTTTTTTTCATTTCATTTACACGTTTGTGTTTTTGTTTGTTTGCAAATGATTTTATGTTGTTGTTGTTGTTGTGTTTCCGGTTCCGGTCGTGAATCATTTTGGTTGTTTTTGGTTTTTGGCCTTGAATTCGTTTTTAAAAATATGTGGTGTATGTGTGTTGCGCCACTCTATAGCAAAGAAAGGAAGAAAGAGCGAGAACAAGAATCTTCTAAATTCGGTGTAAAAAGATTCTAAAAATTTTTAGTTTTTTTTTGTGCATATTTTTCTGTTGTGTCGTGTTTTTAAAAATGTCTTTTTCATTGGTTTTATATAAATGCTTTTTAAAATGATTTACACAAAGAAGTTACAAACTTTATTGCGCCTAAAATTATTTCAATTATTTGGTTCAATTCGCAAAAGATGATGATGATGATGCGGAGATGTGGCCGAAAGAGATCATTTCCGTTGCCGTTTCCACGGGCTCCACATCTCTCGCTCTCTCTCTCTAACTTGGTAAATCAATTTCATCAATTTAGAAAAAAAATATTACATCATCATCATCATTATCATTATATAATAATAAGGCACATCGAAAGAAGAAAAAAAATAACCTACTCGCTCTTTCGCTTCGTTTTTTTCCTGATCGATTAATACCTAGATTTCTTTTGTCTGATGAGCAGCACGTAAATTAGGTGTTGGTGGGTGGGTGTGGGTGTGTGCGCGGCGGTCGTCTCTGGTATTCGAAAATGCTTGTTTGTTTGTTTGTTGGTGTATGTATCTATCAAAGATGATCAAAAACAGAAATAGAGATAAAATGAGTTTCGGGCCAATTATGGGAACCGTTAATCCGGGATCATCCCCAAATGGCCAGCTATTGTGTGTGTGGGGGGGCCGAATATCCGGGATTGACTAGCTAAGCTAACTTTCGTGTTGGTAGGTAGGTAGGTGGGTGGGTGTGTTCAGGGGCGTGTGTAATCATGACATGACGATAAAAGAGGACAAACAAAACAACAAATAAGAGAAATCAAATCAAATCAAATCAAATCAAAAAAAAAGAGGAGGAAACAATTTTTTAACAAACTTGGGTTGTATAACAAAGAATAAGATATTTTTTCATAATGATGATCGGAAGAGGGGGCGAGGTGAGGTGGATGGGTTCTGTTTGAATCAATATTTTTTTCGATGATGAAATATTTTTCACTCTCATTTTTCCTTTGATTTTCGATCAACTTAGTGTCGCGAGTCAATAATATCTCGTATTTTTCTCTCTCTATTTCCGGACAAGAAAAGGAATGTTTCGAAATGATGAGCTGATGAGCGCACCTGTGGCTGGCTGGCTCTCAAATGCGACAAATCGTACCGGCGGCTGTCGTTTGATTATTATTGGTCGCCGCCACACCACCACCACCACCACTAACAGTCAATGGAGGTGAATGAATTATTGGTGCCGCTTCCGGTCCCACACCACCAACACCATTGGACACCATTGTAGATGCTGAACCATCCGTATTAAGTGCTAGAGCATATATTTGAACACCATTTATGGTCTTGGTAATCAATGTTTGATTGGGCGCCGCGTACGGTGATGTTATACTGTTATTATAATAATAATAATTATTATTATTGACCATCGTATGACCATGGTTCAGTCTTGAATTTGAATATGGATTCATATGATTATATTTTTGGTTGTGGTGGTGGTGATGCGGATGCGGATGATGATAATGATGATGATTCTTGGGTCGTTCAGCGGCAACCGGATAATGTTCTGAATCCATTTGATGGCGATTATTTGAATTATATTGGTTGCCGCCAAGAATATTATTATTACCATTATTAATCTTTTTCGTATGAATGGTACCATTGTAATTATTGTTGCTATTATTAGCATTACCATTGTTGTTTCCATTGTAAATTTTCTTATTATGATGATGACTAGTAGCAATGTAACTAGAATGATAGTTATTATTATTGTTGTACGACGATCGAGACGTGTTTGAAACGGATTTCGTCTCGTTCGATAATTGACAATTCTGATTTTGCTGCTGCTGTGTATTGATTGCATTGATATTGCCAGTTTGATTCAAGTTGTTACCATTATTATTGTAACCATGAGAAGATTTCAATGTTGAATTGTGGGCAGTTGTGTTTTGGTTGGCCAAAGAATTCGGAGGTGATGATTTGGAATTAATATTCAAAGAACGATTATTGGATTTGGTATGATTAGTATTGCCGTTGCCGCCGCCGCCGCCATTACCACCATTATTGCCAGTCAACATTCCATTATTGATTGTCGAAGGTCCATAGGATGGTAAATTGGCAACAGCACCGTTGGTTTGCCATGATATCATATCATTGACGGCCAACATATGATTCGGTGGTGCTAGATGATGATGCGAATAGCCACCATCATTAGTTAAATGCACAGCTCCGGTGGCTGTGGCCAAACCAGTGGAAGCATTAGTGGACAATAAACCACAAGGATTCATCAAACCACCATTTGGAAGATTATTATTATCAATCATTTCAATTGTATTGGAAGCATCGGTGGTTTTCAAATGTTGTAAAGGGTTTGGATTGGACGAAGCCAATGGATGTCCAGCAACCATTGTAGTGGATGGATATGTTGTATATAAAGACGATGATGATGGTGATTGATGATTGGCATGTCTCATTGGAACTTGATGCATCATTGAGCTAGAATTACCAACAACCGTTCCATTAACCGTGTTTGAGTTCATCGTTTGAGGAGCATTATTCATGACATTGTTGGAATTTGGATGCATATCCGAGGTAATCGTTTGCTGCATATGCTGATGATGATGGTGAGGATTGTTCACAACCGCTGATGAAACATTATTGGCATACGAAATATATTGCTGCCCAAGACATTGATCGATCAATCAATCAAAAAAAAGTTACACAACGTCAGCCTTTTGCTTACCTGAGATGATTGCGGTGATTGAGCCGAATTGGCTGGAACCAATGAATACCGCAAGCCGGCCGGTATTGTGGCAGCGGCCGTATTGCCATTTAATGGCAACGATGAATTGGTGGCATATTGATAGGTGTGTGTTGAAGCAGCAGCATTGGTGGGTAATAAATGTGCTTGAGAATTGACATGTTGCGATGGAGCATTATAAGAAGTTAGCTGAAGTTGATGTTGCTGCGGTACACCGCCCGTCATCTGGATGGATGCCGACTGGGCTGCTGTGGTGGGTGAAACATTGTGATACGAAGCTGCAGCCGTAGCCAGATAATTTGTGGCAGCCGGATTCTGATAAGCGGTCTGTGCAGCAGCCATATACTGAGTTGGTGATGCCAACAATGCCGATGAACAATTGGAAATAAAATGTCCATTCATTCCGGCCACCTGATACAATGGCAAACCTTCAGCAGCACAATAACCATGATAATTATCATAAAATTGATTATAATTCGCAGCTGCACTATTGGCGGTGGGATACGGTGCCATTGTTGGATAGATGAACGTTCCGGGTGCACCGTGCAAAATTCTTGGTTCTGAAAAACAAAAGAATTCGGTCAAAACGGTTTTGAACTAATTAACACATTTTTTTGTATATACCAGGATAATAATGTTGCTGTTTCATCACAGCGGTGGACACATTTAATTTACGATTTTTTATGGTCAAATTGTCTGCTTCTTTGATCACTTTTTGCGCATCTTCATCATTCTTATACGTCACAAATCCGTAGCTATCATTCAAAACATCAAAATCATCAAAATCAAAATCGATTTGATCAGATCGATCGCTTACCCTTTGGAAACACCAGCACGATCAGTGATAATTTTGACGGAGAATATATCTCCATATTGAGCAAATAATTCGCGAACATCATGATCGGTGACCTGGAATGCATGTTTTTTATCATAAATTTTGAATAACTCAAATTACAAAAATTTACTTACATCATCTGGGATGCCACCAACGAAAACCCGATTAGGAATCGGTATACCAAATTTTGGAACATTATTATTATCATTATTATTGCTAGATTTACTAGAAGACATTTCATTACTGCTAGAAGTATTATTGTTAATGTTGTTGTTGTTGTCACTATTGTTATTATTGCTATTATTATTCGAGCATTGGTTGGCGATGTGGTTGTCTGATTCATTGATTTCATCATCATCATCATCATCATCATCATTAGCTATCGTTGTTGTTGTGGTGGGTAATGTTGTTGTGGCTTCATTCTCGTCTTTATTTTTATTGTCATTGTTAGTGGCAGCATTGTTGTTATTGATTTCATTGTTAGAAGCTTCAATTTGGCTAGTCGTTGATGTTGATGATGAGGATGATGTTGGTGGTGGTGGTGGTGGATCATCTTTCAAGCTAAACGATTCTAAATCATTCGCTAAGGAACCGATTTGAGTTTCATCTTCATGTTTCAAAACGGACGGTGAGCAACTGTTTACGGCGGTGGTACTGGTGCTTGTGCTGGTGGTCATTTTTGATTCCATTTTTTTCGGTGACAAATTTTTTAAAGCAATTTCTTCGAAAATTCTTATAAAATATCATACAACGACAACAATCTCTATCCTCGACCAGACATTTAGCAGGTAAAACTTGAATTTCAATCAAATCCTTAACAAATTCGTAATATTCTGGATTCTGCATAAGCAGCCCGATGATTTTGCTTCATTGAAAATTATCGTTGTTGTTGTTGTTGTTTGTTTCATAGCTGAATTTTGGAAAAAAAGCAAAAAAAATTAAAAAACTGGTGGCACCGTAAGAATCGCAATTTATCTTCAACAACTAAAACTTCGAAAAACAAACAAAACGACAACAACCCTGACAATCAAAGTTACAGTGTTACATTTTTTTTTCGTCTTCATCTCATCATCACCAAGAAGACGTAGAAGAATCTCTCCCCACAACCTCAAATATACTTTGATAATAATCATTTTTTCCCGAACGAAAAAAAAACGGGAGTAGAAGAAACATCAGCCAATTATTTCTGTTTCTAGTTCAAAGTATGCGCGTGTGTGCCTGTAAATGTGTTTTGTTTTGGGAGAAACACAAAATCTAATTAACAGATAAATTACCATCCACTTGCCTGTTTCTAGCCTAGTTTTTGTGGTTGGAAAAAACCCCTGACAATATACAAAATAGTTTTTGCTCAAGAATTCGCTGAAGAAGTCGGCTTAAGCGATGATTTATTGAAGCCACATTGAAAATGCACTCCAAAACAACAACAAAAATGAAGAAAAAGAAACTTACCCAAAACAATGATAAAGAACACACAATGGAACACGGCGAATGGCACAGACGGAATATGTCGAACGGAATTCAGATCGGGATCCAGAATCCTGAGAAGGAGTTTTATTGGACGCTCGGACGGAATCAATTTTTTTTTCGAAAGTGAAAGTGATCAGAGTATTGCTTTTTAAAGGATTTTCTTCTCACGAATATTCTGCACACACACACATACATACACACACACAGCACAGTCACTCTTCACTCAAAAACGACAATCACCACACCAGGAGAGTTTTAGTGAAAAGTGAACAAGTATATAATTACTAATAATTCACATATTAATATTATTTACTTTGTAAATTTCTTCTCAATGATGATGAATAGCTGCTGCTGTTTTGGTTGGCTGCTTTGGTTGTTTAGTTGTTATTATTATTATTATTGTTGTTGTTGATGGTGATGGGTAGAGAGTAGCAGCGGCGACGGCGGCGGCGATGGTGTTGATGATGATGATGATGATGAAAGTTTTTCTATTCTCACTTTTTCTGGTTGGTTGTTGGTTGGTTGGGTGGTACGCCCAAAAAACTCGGTCGGTCGGTCGATGGGATGGTGTATTAAAAGAGAGCTGGATGTTGTGTGTATGTTTGAGTGTGCATGTATGTGTTTTGGATGCGACGGCGATGGTGTTGTTTTCTCGTCATTTTTGGGAGAAAGTATTCCGCACAGTTTTGCATCGGGGTCGCCAGTTTTTTTTTTCTTTTTGTGTTGATGTTGTTGTTGCATAACACTAATCAATGCTGCCAGTCCTTGTCGTTTTGGACACTTCCATTGTCTATCATTCTTGAACCACTGCTCTGTGCCTGTGCATGTGGATCATTTCGATAGTTTCGTTCCGCCACCACAGATGGCAGCACCTACCACACCTTCCATTGTTTATTTACAATTTTTTTCTGTTTGTGGTGGCAAATGTTGAATTTTTTTTTTAAATTTTTTTTTGAAATTTTTATTTTTGAATTTTGACCAATTTCGCCAACGACGATGCACATCATCGGTTTTGTTAATTATTATCATTATTATTTTGGCCATCTAATCCTCAATTGAAAATACCATCTCAAATCTACAGTGAATCGTGCTTTGATACCGTGTGCGTATTGTTGGTGTTGTCGTTGATGATGATGATGGTGTCAAGCAAAAGCATGATTCCGAGCATGTGTTGTATCATTTTTATTTTGCTGGTGCATGTGTTGTGTATTGGATAAATGTCATAGTACACGCAAAGGAGAGTGTGTTAGTAAGTAACTAACAACGAACCAACCAACCAAAGCAACCAACTAACGAAGAGAGCTCTTTTCGCCCTTTTTCCGTGTGTCGTCTCTCGGTTTTGCTTCTTTCCTCTTGGATCCGTTTCTCTCTGCGAATGAACCAACGGATGAATGAATGAATGAATGAATGATGTCTCACCCCAAACAGAGAGAAACGCGTCGTTGTTTCCCGAATCGTCGTCATCCGCCCATCGGAAAACTTTTTTTCCCCGAAATGGTTGAATGATTGGCGCTGCCATCGCTGACATCACACACACACACACACACACTTTTACCATGGTGTTGTCGTTTTATCTAGCAACTATCGACAATGTTGTTGTGTTACTTTTCGGATATTAACAATAATAATAATAATAATAATCGTATTAAAAGAAGAAGAAGAAAGGGGACATGAAAACATTGTTGTTGTTGTTGTCATCGATTTTGTTGTCGTCGTCGTTGTTGTTGTGAGAAAACACACACACACACCAACAACAATAACAAAAACATTGTGTATGCCATCACGTTTTTTTTGGTTCTGTGTAATAATTTCGATTTTGTTGGCCAAATTTTTTTTCGCTGTCTCTCGTTCATCTTTTTTTTCATCCCCTCATATAGACACTGTGTCTGTGGACGAGCGAAAAAAAAAGTCTGCTGGGAAAATTTGTACTTTGAAAAAAGTGTGTATGTGTGTGTGTGTGTCTTCAGTCAGTCTTCAGTTAAATGTCAACTGCCATAAACACAGTCAACGACAACAACATCATCAGCCATTTGCATTCGTTATTGTTATTTGTTGTTGTTTGTTGGATGTTTCATGTTGGCAGCAAAAAAATCATAATCACAATTTTTTCCCAGTATTCATGATCCAACAACAACAACAACAATTTACCACCGAAACTAGAATCATGAATTATTTGTGATGTAAATCATTCAATCAACGTTCATTTTCATTGAACAACAATCCGAACGACCAACAACAACTTTGAAAACTTTGGTCGATATTGTCTTCATTGGTGTTTCATACGAACTCCGATTTGTCGATCCGCATGATGAATGTTATTGACAACTAATATTGTTGACGGTATTTCTATGGCGGGTGAAAAAAACAAATCCAAAGACATTTTGCTTTAAGATTGTTTTTTGATTTGGTTTCAGTGTTTTGACACAGAGTGGAATAGAAAAAATGAATCATCCCAGCTCATCATCACCATCACCATTGGAGACAAATGTTTTGGTTGATTCCAAATCCGATGTCACCTTTGACGATGTTGGAATGTTGGCACCGAAATTTCCACACCAAAATCATGACAATAACAGTCCGAAAATGATGAACACAATTACCAACGCGGCACAACAACAGCAACAGCAACAACCTCCTTTACAAATGGTCAGAAAATTAATCCGTACCGATAGCACATACGAGGATGATTCATTTGATGAATCCATCAGGGATTTATCCCATCTTTCGCATCAACGCTATGTTCTGCGACAGCAATGGTTTAGGAAGAATAATCTTGTTTCAAGATTGAGGCGATCCACGTCTACGGCAAGCAATTCATCATCATCTTCTTCCGGTATATCATCAAATATTTATTCAAGCAGCGGTAATTCCAACGCCAACTCTAATACGTCTTCATCGTTCGCATCTTCATTTTCATCATCATTTTCGGCAACATTATCATCATTATCGGAATCTTGTGATAATGATTGCAATTATCCAAGTAATATAACGGCTAGTGAAAATGATTATCCGAAAATATTGCGAAAATCCTCGTTCAAAAACAAATTAATCCACTGTTATAAACCATATGGTCGGCCAAGGCGTTATTCATTGCAGCTGTTGAAGAATAATTTAGAATTTCCGGAAAATTTAAAATTATTTAGCACCAAAGGTACAAATTTTCATTTACCTCGAGCATCATCATCCATGATGAAGTATTCATCATCTTGTTATTCGCTTGGTCAAAAAGAAAAACGATGCATCTATTCGATGGTGGCAGCCAGCCCGACGTCTGCTGTCAAATCGAACCCCTCTTCACCAAACAAAAACCAACCACAAATGGGTTATGTTGCCCATCCATCTCATCACCAGCAAAGCAACGATATTAGCAACGTGATGACCACATCTCCAACACAGTTGATTGTTGATCTAGCTGGTCAAACGGAACCAAATCAATCGGGCAACAATAATTTGATACGATCCAAATCATTGGATGATCTCCAAACATTGTTCTGTTGTCCCAGTTATTGCGGTACAATCAATAATTTTTGTTCATCAAGTCAAGTAGGTTATAATATTTTAGCATCATCAACAATGAATCAACTTGGTCATCAACAGCAACAACAACAGCATTATGCATCATTCAATAGAATTTGTGATCCATCATTGAACCACCATAATCAGCCAGAATCGGGACCAACAACCAACAACAACAACATTCAATGTTCATATTTCTCAACAAATCAATTAACACCAATGATGGGCTGTTTTAATGGGAACCAAATGAAAGCTATCAGTATTTCATCGCAACAAATCAATGGCAATAATTTAACGGCCAGTGGCAACAACAACAACAACAGCACCACCAATAATAATAGTACAATTTTGTCTGCGAACCACCAACAACAACCACCCACCAATACCAATAATAATAATGAGAACCAAAATGATAACAACAATTCTTTATGTGATATTGAACATGTCATGAAAAAAATTAGTTCACTACGAGTTTGACACCATTCTTTCATGATCATCATCATCATCATCTCCAACAACATTATTTTGAATTTTACAAACAAATTTTTCAATTTCAAAGAATAGTAATTTTTTCGTTCTTTTGTTTAAATTATTTTTTTTCCGTTTGAATTTTTCTCATGTTATCGTTTCGTTTTTCTCTTCGATCTCCTCTTTGTGTCACACCAAAATATGTTTCCACCACCGATTGGATTCAACACCACCATCATTTTTTTCCTAGGCTTTTCAATTGTAAAAATTCAAAGTATATTTTCTTGTTCTTGTTCTTCAAAACACACAACAACCACCCATTTCATAATCATTAGGACCCCCCGAACCCCTCATAATTTGATTGATCCACCAACAGATGTTGAATGCAGATGCCTGTCTACTTATAGCTTCAAACTATAATTTGCTAACTAAAGAAAAAAAGATCAACAAATGTGATATGTTACATACACACACACACAAACACACAACGGTGAACGTAGTAGAAGGATATGATGATTTTATATTTTGTGAACACATTCTTCATACTTCATATTATTCATACCAAAATATTATTATTCCGGATTAGTAGTCGACCCCCGCGATCGATGATTCCGCTCCGATCGACCGGTGAAATATGAAATCAAACTATTTGAGCGCGAAAATTTAAAATGTAAAAAAATGTTTTTTTCTCGTTTTGGTCAAATTCAAAATTGCTATATTTTTCTATGGAAACAAACAAAAGTCATCTCCTTCTTTTAAACCAAAAGTATTATTGAATTCAAAAAAAAAAAATTATTTTAGCAACAAATCTCCCTCCCCCTCTCTCCCTGGCTGTGGAGTTCTGTTATTGTGGAGTTTATTTCCCTGTTGTATTTCATCATCATCATCATCACCAACATTTTCCACACAAGAGACATTAATGCGTTTTTTTTTAAAAAGAAGAAATAAATATCCAGAGTAATCAAATTTCGAATTTTCAATTCCCTGTGCGCCAAATCTATTCCTGGTGTTCACGGTGTACAACGTGAAATGTATCGCGGGTAAAGTGTTGCATCACGAATATGGTATCGATTGAGTAGATATGTGATGAAACGTTCCAAACCCAATCCGTAACCACCGTGCGGTGCCGTACCAAACAAACGTTGATCAGTATACCAATAATATTTTTCCGGATTGATATTTTCCCGCTGGAATCCGGCAATCAATTCATCGTAGTCCCAGATCCTCATTGAACCGCCGACAATTTCACCAACACCGGGTAGAAGAACATCAACCGATTCGGTTAGTCTTCGATCTTCCTTACAACGTGGCATGTAAAATGATTTGATTTCGGCAGGAAAACGGCACAACATTATCGGCTAGATAGCGACAAAAATTAGTGATTAATTTAGATGATATTTTTTTCTGTTACTTACCTCATTGATTTCATCGGTCATTTTCCTTTCAGGCATTTCGGGTATATCTTCGCCAAATTCATAAAATGTTCCATCTTCTTTTCGAATGTCATGCGCTTTCAAATATTCGATCGCATCAGAATAGTTCATTCGTTTGAATGGTTTGCGAGGTGGCTTGAAATCTGGATGGAAAAAATACAACAGTTCTTTGCCAACCGGATCTGCCATTACTCGTTCAACAACATCGACAATCAGATCTTCAATCGAATTCAAAAGATCTTCAAATGTAATGAATACACGTTCCGCTTCAACATGAGTGTATTCGGCCAAATGTCTACGAGTTCTGGATGCTTCAGCTCGATAAGATTCTGCAATACAAAAAGCATCGCCCAGAGAAGATAGTACCGTTTCAAGATATAGTTGCGATGATTGCGTAAGATAAGCTTCTTCACCGAAATAATCAAATTTGAACAATGTTGATCCGCCTTCAACTTGTGATTGTACCATGGTTGGAGGGGTGATTTCAACATGATCTCTTGAATAATAATGATCACGGAATGCTCTCAACAAAATAGCACGGAAATTCATTATTTTTGACAAGGTTTCACCGCGAAGCATCAAATGTCGTTGGTCCAATTGAATGTCGACATGAGATTCTTCATTGAGAACATTATCGATACCACCTGCTGGTGCGTTGCCGATCAATTCCCAATAATCAGCTTTCAATTCGATACCGTTAGGTGCTTTGTCAGACGGAATCAATGTTCCATAGATGGCAACCGAGGCTTCAGTTTGCAGGACTAATGCATCATATGTTTGACATAGTAAATCGGTAAGGACACATTGCAAGAAACCAGTTCCATCGCGAAGCACCACAAACATCAATGTTTTACCATGTCTACGAAGTCGATGAACCCAGCCAAAAATTTGCACTCGTTGATCTTTACATGAATCAATGTTTTTAATTTTCACAATGGATGGTTTAGGCAGCGATGGGTCCATTTCGATTTTGATATTCTTTGAATCTTCAATGTTTTTCAATCTTCGCTGCTCGTCTTCGGCCTCTTTCTTTGCTTTACCATCATCTTTTCGTTGTTTTTGGGCCCAAATTTTTCGGATTTTTTTGATTTGAGATTGTGAAACAAGAGTCCATTTTTCATTTTTTTGTTTATCATCTTTTTGTTCAATGGCGTCTGTGTAGAATGGCGGAAATGGTTCGGTTTTGGCTCGTTTCATGGCCTCCAGCAATGTTTTCAGCGGTTTATTCTGGGTGCCATCACCTTTGTCATCATCGCCGGCATCACTGATGTACAAGGCGGCTGTAAACAATGAAAATTAGTGTTGAATGACCGATGGACACATGGAAAACTAGCAACAAACCTATTTTTACTTGGATTTCTTCGGTCATATTGGAACCCGATAATTTAATGATGCAAACAAATACAGGACACGTTGCAATCGCACTGTAAAACAAAAAATTGTGGGTGTCGTGCTGGTGGTGCAATGCACGCTGCATGATGGCTCAAAGCCAAGTTTGAGAATTTGCATTTGTCAAAAACAGCGCCATCTATTGATTTTTGAAGCAACACCACTAACAATGCCATGAGGCTTGTTTTTTTCTCTGACACTGGTGTTCAATTTTTCAAACGGTTCATTCGAAGAGATGGATTCGAACAACGGGTTTGATGATGTTTCAAAAACATATCCTGAAAATTTGAAAAGATACTACACAACAATCCTATCACAGGATATCACCAATGATGGCAAATTGTTGCTTGCCACAACAAAATCCAAACATCTGGCAGTATTCCCATTGCAAAAATATTTAGACGAAATCCTAAATTCTTCGGTGGAACACGTTCATCATTTGGTCCAACGAAAAAAGCTCTTTCCGATCAGTTTTATTTCGGTGAAAAATTCTCAATCGATTCGTTTTTTGACCAATACCGATTCTCGGACTAAATTCTTACTAGGCGGTGAAGGTAAGTTTTTTTGCAAACTTGATTTTAAATTCCAATCGACAATATGATTCGTTGCAGGATCTATAAATGGTTACAACCTGTCTATCGATAATATCCAGGAATGTGAAGAAGAATGGACCATAAGATTACCAAACGAAACAACAATGGCCAATTCGGTTATTGTCGTGGAAAACAACAGTTTGGTTGCCGGTTGTAGTGACAACAATATTTATGTTTACGATCAAGAAACACGTCAACAATTGAACAAATTGGTCGGTCATCAAGATTATGTTCATCAAGTGAAATGTTCCCACGCGGACAGTAAATATACCGCAAAGCTTTATTCGGCCAGTGAAGATGGTTCGGTGCGTTGTTGGGATCTTCGCTCATCACAACCACAAGTTTCGGCATTATACCCATACAAAAATAATGATTTGAAAAGACCTCATTTCGGCAAATGGATTGGAACATTGGATATTTCCAAAAATAATGATTGGTTGATTTGTGGTGGTGGTCCAATGTTATCGGTTTGGCATTTGCGTACAGAAAAATGCGCTCATCATATCCAAACACCCGGAGTGATTTATGATACGAAATTTTTTTCGGATAATTCCGATGTAATTGCTGCTGGCAGCGAAAGTGTCGTAACGGTTTGGCATCGTTCCGATCCAAAGAATACGGTTCAAATTGATTCACGAATCAATACCATTTATTCAATATCCAATCATTTTTATGAGAATATGAATTATGATTTATTCAGCTTTTGTGGAGATAGCTACCAATTGGAGATTTGCCGAAGCGCTAAAATGATTGATTTTAGATTATGTCTTGGTTAAAAATTTTGTTTTGGGAAAAAAATGCCAAATCGATGGTGTCGTTCTTTATGAATCGTACCTTTTTGTGTGTCAATTTTTTTTGGGCCCAAAAAAATAAATATTGCGTGAACCTGACGTGAATTTGTTTATTTTTTTGAAACACAAACAGTTTGTCGGACCAACAAATATGTTCGAGGTTTTTCAAGCAGCCCTAGACATGTTTGATGGTCTGAGTAGTTCCACTTGGGCAGCAATTTTTGTTGGCCTCTTCACGGTATTTTACTTTATTTTAAAACTTTATCGCCATGTCAACAGATACGAAAATATTGATGACAACAGTAAGTGACAATGATGAATTTTTGCCGGATCAATTCTAAATCTGAATCGATTTGATATTAGAATTATTGAAGCTAAAACTTAAAGCAGCAAGATTGAAACAACAAGAGCTGTATTTGGAACATCTGAAACAACAACAACAACAAGCTGAAGCAAAGTCCACCGAAGAAGAATCGACTGATGACAATTTGAATAGAAAAAATGGCTCGACCAACAATAAGAAAAAAAATGATGATGACACTCTTTTGAATGATTATTTTCCTCTTGCCTCCGGCGGTGCACATTACCGGCCTGCTCGAAAACGAGCTTGTGGTCCTTGCGGTGGTGGCGGTTGCGGATGAATATTGTGATGATCACGGAACAATTTAATTAATTAAAAATTTTGAATTCTTTGCAATGTTTTGTTTTATTTCCGTATCGTAATATTATTAAAAACTGTACATGACTAAAATCAAAAATTATATAAAACAAATTGTAAATCTCATCAATTTTCTTCATCGTCCATTGTCCACGAGATCAATCCAGGTTTAACACTACGACGGATATCAGGCAATAGTGGATCATCGACCATTATCTCAGTCATATGTATCGATGATTCTTGAGCATATTGACCACGAGAATTTATAAAATTACTTTTTAAGTTATCCAAACTGATGGTTAGCTCTTTGAAAGCGTTCAACATGAAAACACCGATGATTGTGGTGGCAAAACCGCATAAATTTCCGATTAAATCTTCGAATGTTAATGATGTCCATTCACGAAACAGAATTGCAGATGCTATTAGCACGAATGATGTGAATAGAACGTAGTAAACGGGCGTAACGATTGATGTATCGAAAATATCCAAAGCTTTGTTTAGATAATTCATCTGAATTGACACGGTGAAGATCAATGAGATGAAAAATGTCCAAAACAATGGATTGAACAGTTGATTTTGACCGGAAAATGTTTGTCGCAATCCGATACCGAATCCTTTGCACGAAATCACCGATAACGAACCGATTAGTGAACAAATTAGAATGTAGATTAAAACGTTGCTATTTCCATAACGTGGAACATAAACAATCACCAAAATAACAGCAGAGATGATCACCAAACTTAAATACAACAGGAATGAAGCACGTGCGAGCATTATAGATATGTCATCCAATGTATCCACTTTGCCCTCTTTAGGTGCATGCAAAACAATCACAGTTGATCCAATTATGGCCAAAACACAACCAAGTTTGGAGAAAATATTCAAATTTTCTTTCAAATATTTGTTGGCCAATAATGAACTGACCAAAACACTCAACGCTCCCAAAGGCGTTACCAAAGATGCCGGAGCGAATGCGTATGCGGTGAAATTGGCCAGCTCTCCAATTCCCACTATTAATTGAATAATGAAAGAGAATGAATTTCAGACAATTTGAATTTTGACAAAAAACACTCACTAAATGTAAGACCAAGCCACCATACCCAATCGGTGAGATAGCCATATCCGCCTCTTCCAGCTCTGACGCCGCGATTGGCTAATCGGATCAGTCCGACCTTTTTGAAAATGAAACTAATACCAATGAAGAAGCTTGATAATATGGCCAACAAAACACCGATCAAGAATGATGTTAACATATTTATAAATCTTCAAAAAAACATCATGCTAAATTGGAGACGGTGAAACCAATAACAGCAGCAACAACAACTTCATTCACACCATTTCATACACATGTCTGTGAATAGCCTTTAGGGCAATGAGTGTCGCCACGCGTGTTTCGTCATCATAAAATTTTTTGGAGATAATTCTTTGAATTTGTTGTTCTGATTTAAATTAGTAATTTTTTTTGTTGTGAAAAAAAAACATCCGAACCGAATTGATTTTTTAGCCATGACCAGATATTCACGAAAAAAAGGCCAGAAAGCGCCCAATCGAAGCATCGGCAAACGGTGTTTGAAGACCAAACATTATAAAAAAGATGCGGATCAAATTTTGGAGGAAATACAAAAAGGTCTCAACTTACCAGAACAAAAGCGACCATTCGACATGGTCGAAGAATTGCCCGGGAATGGACAATTTTTATGCACAGAATGCGAGTAAGTAGTTTTGATTTGTTTTGTTTTGAAGATTCGAGCTAAAATCATTCTTTTTCAATTCTTCAATTCAATTCTTCAATCGCGTTGTGTTCTGAAGTCGATTTTTCATAGATGAATCTGTGTTAAACAAACATAAAAGAAGCAAATTACATAAACAAAGAGCAAAGGAATTGAAAATCGCACCTTACAGTCATCAAGAATCGGAACAAGCTGCTGGAATGGGTTCATACAAATCCCGTCAAACTGATACGACCAAAATGGAGATTGAAAAATAATTATTGAAACTTGAAAAAAAATGTAAATAAAATCAATTGAAATTTCGAAATTTTGTCGATTCGCAAAAACATTTCATAGTGCTTTGGTCACGTGTCTGTACGGCAGGCTGTCGAAAATGATGCGCGCGCGCCTACCTTTCACAATGCAAATGCTCTGTCCCCCCGTTGTTTCCCCTCTATTTCGATGAGTGAATGTGAGAATAAAAACCAAAAAAAAAATTAAAGCACAACAAAGGGAGCTCCACCCGATCGACCAGGCAATAGGTTTGACGATTAATCATCGACAAACACTCGATATAGTGCGTTGTGTGGTACGGATGTCATCTCTCAGTGGAACCACTCGATTGCAAGTGTGCACCGTTTTTTTTATTGATTGCCAGAGAAGAAGACGATAAATATATCAACCAGATTTGATTTTGTCGTTGTCGTGTCGTACAATTTGGGTTTTTCTGCGAAGCGAATATAAACAAATTTTTTGAAAAAAATGTGTAAGAATTTTTAAGAATTTACCTTTTTTTTATGAAATCACATTTCATCATGAATTTTTCAGTTTCGAACGCTGTGGCAGGTTTCGAAGATCTTCTTTCGAATTCGTACGCCAAAGTTCATAAGCTTGGCTTGGAAATTGGTGGATTAGTCAAAGAACAGACCATGTTGGTTAAAAAAGCGTTGGATGCTCAGCTTGATTTTATCAAATTAGCATCGCAATCACAAAAACCGGCTGATGGTAAAATGATTGAATTGTTGAAACCAACATCAGACATGATCACGCAGATCATCAACATCCGGGACAAGAATCGTAAAGATGAACAATTCAATCTATTATCATCGATTGCCGAAGGAGTCGGAGCACTTGGTTGGGTATCAGTTGTGCCCACGCCCGGACCATACATCAAAGATATGACCGATTCTGCTCAATTCTATGTAAACAAAGTATTGGTTACATATAAGGAGAAAAATCCAAAAGTGATTGAATGGGCCAAATCCTGGATTGAATTTTTGTATGAATTACAACAATATGTTCGGAAAACACATACCACCGGTTTGGTTTGGAATTCCAAAGGTACGGCACTGAATGGTACGGTCGGTAGTACGCCTGGTGGTCTTCCTCCGCCGCCTCCACCACCACCAAGTGATGATTTGTTCAATGATAAAACCAACAAAATTCAAGACGATTCTCGTGCTGCATTGTTCGCATCAATCAACCAAGGCACGGATATTACCAGTGGACTTCGAAAGGTGACCGCCGACCAACAAACGCACAAAAATGCTTCGTTGAGGCAAACTAGTTTGGTTCCGGAACGTAAACAAACCGCATCCACCACACCGATCTGCCAAAAAGATCCTCGAAAATTGAATCCCAAAATGGAATTAGAAGGCAAAAAATGGATTGTTGAGAATCAATTTCAGAAACAAGATTTGGTCATCGGCGAAACGGACATGTCACAATCGGTGAACATTTACAATTGTAATGAATCAGTGTTGACCGTCAAGGGAAAAGTCAATCTGATAACGGTAAATCAATGTAAGAAATTTTCAATCATTTTCGACAACATACTTTCTGTGGTGGAGTTTATCAATTGTCAGCGTTTGCAAGCTCAGGTATGGATGGAATTTGTGGAATCCTTACATTCTTGATGATAATTTTTATTTTTTTACATATTAGGTAACCGGCGTTGTTCCGACAATCACCATCGACAAAGTGGATGGTATTGAAATTTATCTAAGCAAAGAGTCATTAAAATGTGAAATTATTAGTTCTAAAAGTTCAGAGATTAACGTTTCCGTTCAAGATTCTACCGGAGAATATAAAGAACATGCATTACCTGAACAATTGAAATCCGTTTGGACCGGCAAAGGTTTCAAAACTGAAGCCGTAGCCAAAAATTGATATCATTGTATCATTCTTTCATGACTTCAAAGGACCATTATCAAAGTATTTTATAACTTGCAGTACGATTTTATGTTTCCAAAATCTTAACAATCAATATTCCCGCCTAAGCATTCTAATAAAAATTGACCAATTGCAAAATAATAATAAAAAATTCGAAATTTATGTGTGCGTATTTAAAAACCATTCGATTTCGTTCAAAGGCCAATAGTTTCAGGAAATGTTTCAACTCCAAATTTGTTGGATATTACAACTATTATTTACATTGATTAAACTCACCACCGCTGTTCATCTGATATCTTATCGAAATATAGAAATTCCAACAAACGTATCCGATGATCGCCGGTGTCCGATCCATGACCACAAGGATGAATTTGTTCCGATTTATGATTCAAATCAAATCGATCCGAATCGTTTGATTCCGCCGATTGAGCCCGGGGGAATGTTTCAACCATACACTTGTGTTGCGATCCAGGAGGTTGCCATCATTGTACCATATCGAAATCGTCAAAAACATTTGAATATTTTGACTTTCAATCTTCATGCAATGCTGATTAGGCAGAATGTTTGCAAATACCGTTTATTTGTGGTGGAACAAAATGATCGATATCAATTTAATCGTGCCAAATTGTTCAATGTTGGTGTTTTGGAAGCGCTGAAAATGAGCCCAACATTCGAATGTTTCATATTTCACGATGTAGAATTGATCCCTTTGGATTATAATAATGTATATCTTTGTTCAACTCAGCCTCGTCACATGTCGCATAAGATTCGTAATTTCAACAATTTTTATGAACAAATTTTCGGCGGTGTCTGCGCTATAATGCGGCAGCATTTTTTCAACATCAATGGGTTTTCTAATCGATTTTTTGGCTGGGGTGGAGAAGATGATGAAATCAGATCACGATTCGTTCGAAAAGGTTATCGAATTGAAAGACTGAACACTGGTCAACAATTTTTTAAATTACCTCATGGACATGATGAGTTGAATGATCCAAATATAAATCGTTTCAAATTCATATCGCAAAGCTCTATCATGTCCAGGATTGATGGCATCAATTCTGTCCACTATAAACTTTTGAATATAACCAAATATCCTCTTTACACTTTGATCAGCGTTGATCTTGATACCAAATAAACAAATTGACAAAAAAAAAAATTTGCCTGCGAATTCGAATTCGAATGTTAATGCGTCCTATACTTTATGGACAGGCCAAAATGTCTGTCTGTCCGTCCGGGTAACCTCTAAATTCTAACACACATGTGAGCCAGAAGTCTGTTTGTTTACTTTGTTTGGTCGTGTTTATTTACACAAATTTCCCAACATTTAACAAAAGGTTTGTTCCGAACACTTTGTTTCCTTTTTTATGTTTGGCCTAATTTTAAACTGATTTTATTATAATCGAATAGCAGTGAAAAAATGGCATCCAATCAATTGGTCAAACATCTTGGCGGGAAAGTAAAACCAGTGTTATCATTAAATCAAACCGAAGCTCGTCGTCGTGTTTTGAACCTGTATCGAGCTTGGTATCGTCAAATTCCGTATATTGTCTATGAAATGGAATTACCGGTGACCGAAAAACAAATGCGAGACAAAGTTCGAGAATTATTCTTCGCCAATAGCCATTTGACCGATCCAAGAGTGGTGGACATGTTGGTGATACGTGGCTATCATGAATTGAATGATACTGTCAATAAATTCAAATCTCATATGCATGTTATGGCGTATTTCAACGAAACACATACACCTAAAGATTTCCTATCGAAATTCTTGGCCGGCCACAGTAATGAATGAACGAAATCGTCAAGTGATTTTGGATTGCGACAACAAATCACGCCCAGATATTTATGCTCACCATAGTGTTTCCAATTTGATTTGTAAATTGTTCGATGCAAAACATTACAGAATTATTATTGTTTCTATTATTATTAAAAGCAGACTTCTTAATTAGATTGTTGAAATTCATTTTGGAATCTGTTTTTCGATTGGTAGTTTGAATTCTGATTCTGAAGAGATCCGGATCGTTTTTGTTTCTCGGAATCGCAATCACCGGTTACCATTTCCCAGAATCATCATCATCATCCGATCATTTGGGGCGTTGGCTCTTCTATATTCTCTCCACCACCACCATGATCACCACCATCGACAATCGATTGTTGGTTTTCAGGTCTCAGCCCAGTATCGAAAGCGCCATATTTTTTGCTTCTTTCTATTTCTCGCTATTCACAATATCCTTGTCGTAGCAGCGGTGGCGGCGGTGGTAAGCAATCCCCGGTCTTTGTCTGTTGTTGCAAAAGCAAAAAAGCAGCCAACGACGATATTCACGGCATTTTTACTCGACTCGCGCGCACCTCCACCTCCTCCTGTGTATGCCCAAGTCTGTGTTCTGTGTTCTGTTCTCCACAAAGCAAAGCAAAGCAAGCCAAAAGCAGCAGAAAAAAAATCTCTTCTCTCTCTCTCTCCTCTAAAAAAAAACTAGAAACTTTGGAGCATTTTTTTTCTGGCTTTGCTGTGTGTGTGTTTTATATTATTTTTTTCCAATTTCATTTCATTTTTTTCATTTTTGTTGTTGTTGTTGTCGTCGTCGATTGATTGCCTGTGTTGTAGACAGACAGCCCATAGTACTCGCCTTAGGAAATATCCACACACACACACACACCAGAAAAAACACACACCGACGGCATATCATCATTTTATTTTCCGACGATATTTATTTCCAAAATCAAACCACCAAAAAAAATTATTGAACGCCACAATTCTTTTTTTTTTCTGGTGTGTCTCGCATGCTTGATTGCTTGCTCCCGGATCCTCATCCTCTATATCCAGTCAATCTGATCCAAGTATCATCCAGGTAAGAAACGATGATTCTGAAGCCATTAGAGCTTCATGATGGATTCCTCACTAATTCCCATGTTTTGTTCTTTTGTTCCAGAAGCAGCAAGAAGAAGAATTTGGAACTTTGCCACGAGTCCTGAGCGGTGTTGTTGTTGTTGTATCCAAGCCGGCCTTTTAATATAAGCATGTAAGCATCCATTTAATCCATTTGAATTTGTTCCGGAATCTATCTAGCCAATGACAATGGATTCGATTCCGATTTCGATTTGGGGAAACGTACACCATCCCAAAAAAAAAAGAAAGCATGGCAGGATCCGCCGCCGCCGCCGATCAAACCAATGAAAACCAACAACAACGGATTTGTTGTGTGTGTCTTCTATTCTATATTTTATCCCTCGTTTTTTTTTCTTTTCTTTTATTTATTTCTTTCTTTTTCTCAATGCTCTTTGCCAATGATGATGATGATGATAGATAGATTGATGTGTGTGTGTGTGTGTTTGTGTTTGTGTTCTGGGGAAAAAAACGATATCTGACTGCTTCTTCTTCAAAAATAAAGGTATTTGTGCTACACACAAACACACACACACACACGCACTAATGTTGCTCGATCTTTTAGTTTAGTTTAGTGTGTATGCAAGTTTGGTGTGGTGTGGTGTGTGAGTCGCCTTGATTTTGTTTTTCCAACAAGCTTTCCAACAATTGGATTGTTGATGTGGTGTGTAATTTTGTTTTCCATTATAATCCCGAAAAAAAACCGCATTTTGCCCAACACACAAAATATTTTTGTGTGTTTCGCCCATCCCGAATCCCGTGTGTGCGAGCCGAGCCGGGTCCGAGCGAATTCCATTGTTCCGGAGTTTTTCTACTATTTGGCCATCGGGTCCACGAGGTGTCAGTGTTGTTGTTGTGTGTGGAGCGAGCGAGAGAGAGAGAGTAAGAGACCCGGACAGATAGACCCCAGAACCAGTGGTAAGTTTTGTTGTGTGTAAAAATCATAATCAAGTCCCAAAATGTGTGCCAAACTATTTGGTCTTCTTTGGTCCAGTTTTTTTTTTGAAAACGAAAATCTCATTCTTGTTGGTTGCTCTTTTTTTTTGTTTGTCGTCATCGTGTGGTTCTTGGTCTCTTGATTGCGCCACTACCAACACGAGATGAACAACAACAACAACAGCAGCAGTGGTGGTCGAAGAAGTTGTCTTCTTCGTTTTCGTTGTTGTTGTTGTTTGGCCACCTAAAACCAAGCACACAATACCGTGTTGTGTGTGTGTGTGTGTGCACAAATAAGATTCTTTCATTATTATTATTATTATTATTATTTTCTATATTTCATCTTCTTTATTCTATTTTGGCGAGAGCCAACGACTCACAACAATCACAAGCAATTCGAAGTCTTTCGAAGTTCGTTATTATTATCGTTTAAGTTTGGTTCCTTTATTTTTTTTTTTTGACATTAACTTTGCTTTGCGTGTGTACTCACCAATTCGACTTAAATGACTTAAATGGTCGTTTTGGAACACACCACACAATAAGGTCCATTTAAATGTTGTACGAGAGTGTGTGTGTGTGGTAATGGTGGCTTTTAACAATTATCGACGACGACGACGTAAATTAAACACGTTTCGAGAGTCAACGAGAAAGCGAGAGATAGATTGATAATCTTTATTAGCCATTTAATTTTGTTTAAATGTTGATAATCGTATGTTTCAATCAATTTGTGCGTGTTGATAATCTTCTTTTTTTCTGAAAAAGCTCACACGCGTGCATACATTTTTGGCACTGAGACATTTTGACACACCTACTCATACACGCCGACACATTGTTTGTGTATGGTCCAAGTTTAGAACGAATCGCATTGAGATTCCATTGGGCCGCGCATGCCGCCCTTTAAATTACAAAAATGTAAGTTATCTTATCTTGTATTTTTCCGTATCATTATCATTGTTAGTTAGTCAGCCAGGTTAAATTAGTTTTTCACGTTGTTTCACATCCGGAAACCATCATCCACACGACCGGCCACCAGATGGAGGAGTGTGGTTTGCGCTCTGTGTGTGTGTTTTGGTACTCTCATCCGGTAGCGTACGGCGGCGCCTTCTATCAATGATGATTGGTGTTACCCGAAACAAAAAATCAATCATCATTTGATGATCGGTTCATGAACCGTTAGATTAGGTCAAAGGTGAGAAAAACGAAAAAATCCTTTGCGAGAAAAAAAAATTTTCGAAAAAAAAAATTATTTTCCGAGAGCTAGAAAAAAGAGAGCGTGAATGTGGAGGATGAAAAATGGCGCGCAATTTTTAGCATCGCGCATGTTTCTTGTCATGTCCCGGTGAGTGCGAGTGAGAAGCGTCGTCTGCACTGGCCACTCTCGTTGCTTCATGTCAATGACGCGCGTTCGCACATACGTTACAGCTGATCATACCACTACTCGTACTTGGCTGCACACGCTTTGTCGTCTGCATTTGTTTACATATTTTTCCGATTTCATTGTGAACATTTCGATTTTGCGCGTTTCGTTCAAAAGGTTGTCGGTTGGATGGTGGATGTGTTCAATGGCGCGCTTTTTTTTTTGCAACGACGATGGCTTGTGCTTTCGCTGGCTCTTCGATGATGATGATGATGATCGTCGTGTCGCTTTGTCTGTTTGCGATGTGTGCAATGTGTGTGGACGTTAAAACGATGGCGATGTTGATGATGATCATCACAATGACCGAATTAGATTAGTGTGTTTGGATGCTGTGGATGTTTTTGCTCAACAAACATTTTTTTCGTTGTTATAATTGTTGTTGATCATCATCCTCAGCTTCATCATCTTGATCATAATCGTCGTCGTCGGTGACTGTTGGTGCTCTCGTTGGCCAAACCCGACTACATTTTGCTGCTTTGAAGCTTTGTTTTAGCCTGGCCAGCCTGACTGGAAAAGTGTACGAGTGTCCAGAAAAACAACAAAAGGATTCTAATCGAATTGTGTGAATGTTGTTGAGCTGGCGGATCCCTGCTGATCCGGTTCCGAATTTTTTGTGTGTGTATTAGTTTTCGAATGTTATTGTTTCCTGTCTGTCCGTTTGTGTGTGCGTGTGATGGATGTTATTCCATCGGTGGTTGTGGATGATGAGCCATATTATTTTTTTTTTGGCGCTTTATTTGAAATTTTTGTTTGTTCCATTTGATGGTATGTATATCCCCTCTTCTGTCTCTGTTTCTCTCTCTATTATTTTCTACAGAAAACGTACGCTTCAGTTGAAACATTTTAGTATGTGTGTGAGAGTGTGTGTACTCTACAAACGTGGCTCCTCTCTGATATATGTTGTTGTTGTTGTTGTTGTCGGTGTAATCTCCCGCCCGTCTTCTTCTTTTTTTTTATATTTTTCTAGTTCTCTCGGTGTGTATGTTGGTTGGTTGTTTCAGCAGTAGTGTGTGCTGGTAGTACACAATGGTGTGTGTGTGATACAAGCACACAAGCAAGCGCGCAATCATCTCATCTCTCTCTCTTTCTCTTGGTTCGCTTTTTTGAAGAGTTTCTTCTGTTCTGCATGCATGTGTGTATGTGTGTGTGTTGCCTCTTTGCCATGTCGCGTTTCCTGCTCCATTAATAAAATAACAATACGCGAAGCCAAGCCAGCACAAACCCAATCAGCTACACACACACACACACATATTTCAAATCGAAAAATGAAAATGTGAAACGAAACGCAGCATTTTTGGCCGTGTGTGTGTGTGTTTTGCCGTTTGAATTGGCTAGTCCCCTTGTGTGTGTGTGTGTCAGTCAGAAGCGCGCATCGCGCATTACTTTCCTTCCCTCTGCTGATTCCTGGGGATCCGGCTTCATTGTTGTTGTTGGTGGTCGGATATCTTTGGATCCTGGTGCCTGCCATGATTGTGTAGGGGACTTTGATTCAATGCCCGTGGTTCCAAATGTGCATGTGGAACATCTCTGGTGTGACACGTTGCAAATGTTGTTTCGAATCAAATTTGCCGGCTTCCAAAAAATAATAATGAATTGAATTTTGTTTTATCTTCATCTCTTCGGTTTTAGATTGATTGTTGGTTCGACCACCATCAAACAACAGACGACAACAACCTCGAACATCCTTGTAGATTGATGACAAAATTTTGAAGAAAGAAATCAACAAGAAGCAGAAGAAAACTTAATTTGAAGCTCCAATCTTGTTGCTTTCGTGGTGGTGGCGGTGGTGTTGTCGTCGTCGTCTTCGTCTTCGTCATCGTCATCGTAGTCGTTGTTGTTGCCTTTATTTGCCTGGCTGCCTGCATGTTTTTCTGTGTCCAGGATTCACACTGCCGGTGTGTGTGGTTATAGCTTTTGCCTGCCGTTGTTGTTGATGCTGTTGTTATTGTTGTTGTTGTTGAACGAGCAAACAAGAAGCATTAATCAAAATAAAAAAGAAAGAAGAAAATCTAATGGCAACTTCATCGTCATCATCATCTCAAAATCAATCTTCATCATTATCATCATCGACAACGGCATTGATCAATGGAACAACAACGACAACAACGAATAAGCAACAATCTGGTTTGATTCGAATCGTACAACACCACCACCACCACCAACAACAACCACATGATCATCTTTATTTGCCCTCAACGTTTTATAGCAATAATAATAATAATAATGTCCAACAGCAGCAGCAACCGCAACAATCAAGCCAAAATGGTATCCGAAATGGTGGCAGTGGGAACATAATAGTTACGGGCAAGAAAAATGTTGTTACCAACAATAATCATCAAAATATTCAAACCAGAACCAGAAGAATAATCATTGAAAATAATCAAAGAAAGATCATCCAGAATGGAACAAACCATCGACAGCATCAACAGAATGGTAACCATTTGCCAATAATCAAACAAGAATTCGATGATGATGATCATGATGATGAACATGAACATTGTGTTGTGATGACTACTACGATTGGTAATAATCATACTAATCATCATTATTTGCATACAAAACAAAATCATGATGATGATAATCATATTCAACACCACCACAACAATAATCATCATCAAACATCTTCGGTGGGATTCGATGATGATGATGATGGGGTGGATCAATTCGAGGATGAAGATGATTCAAACGATACTCAAAGTTGTTCCAGTTCTAGTGGCTGTAGTAGCAGCAGTAACAGTATGGTTGGATCAGTAAATAGACATTTATCATTGAACCAGAATAATAATCATAATGACCAGAATCGTATCATCATCAATGCCAACCACGGCCAGCCAATTGGAAATATAATTTTTTCAACACGGACAACAACCATTACAAATGGCTCAACAACAGCGACATCCAATTCGGTCGATCCAACAACATCATCGTCATCGTCGTTGAGCCAGTACAAAGATTTGACACCTAAGCAGGTTAGTGTTTTTTCATTTCATTTCATTTCAAATTTTTCTATTTGAGTGTGTTTGCCTATAACCATGATTGACCTCGTGATGATTATCATCATCATCATGCTAATCATCATAATAATTCAGGCTTTCAGGATTCCTATTTCAACAACATTCAAAACATATTCAAGCACATTCACATTATACGAAATCTCGTATATTTCATTCGTTCGTTAGTTCGTTAGATTCACCCCAATATGATTAGCACACTAAAATAGCGCTACCTGCGCGCTGGCTGCTGCTGCACCTAACTAGCCAGAAGTAGAAATAGAAGAAGAAGAAGAATTGAGTTTTACCACACACTACCAAATAACCTGTCCTACCTGGGCAGCTTTCTCTTTTTCTTTTTGTTGTTGTTGTTGTTGGTTGCATTCGGTATTTATCAGTGTCGGTCTGTGTATGGTGTCTTCTCTTCTTAAATAATAATAATAATAATATAATTGAGAGTGCAGAGTGTGTAGCATAGCCAAGACGCTCTGGGTACCATCCAAAATGTGTGGTTCTCATCCTCAACATTGATGATGATAATAATAACATGAGAGGATAGATTTAGCGCGATGACGACCAAGAATGATGATGATGATGATGGTAAGCCGAGTGAGGGGGATGATGATGATGATGATAATCGTAAAATCGTTCATCGCCACCACTACCACCATCATACACATCACTAATGTGTGTTTTTCGGTGGTAGCGGCAGATTTTTTTTGGCGCCAAAATTTGATTTTGTTTTGTTTTGTTTTCGGCCGCTCGCTCGCCAACCGAAAAACTCGAGTTTTACCCCACAATGAATGGTCAATCGGTCAAGTTGCTGGTGGTGGTGGTGGCTTGGTTAATGAATTTCTGTTGGTGTGTGTGTGTGTGTTTTCTTGCTTTATTTCTCTTCGTGCTTACCACTGGTCAGGGCTAGGAGAGGGGGCACAATCAAGAATTTTTCACTCGCAGAATGTAAGCTTGCTTTCTTGCTTGCCTTTGCTTATCCCCCCGCTTCATTCGTGACCGACCATGTGAATGTTGTGTTGCTAGCGGGAGAGAGAGAGCGAGATGATCATTCCATTGGTGGATATATTGAACAACAACTTTGGCCACCACCATCCAGGGGGGCGATACAAAATACAATTTTTTTTCTGGGGGATTAGTTTGGGGTCAAAATCGAGTTTGACTGGTTGGTTGATCGAGCCGCGCGCGCAGCTGGTTTCTCGGGTCCAACTTGGTTGGTTGATCGTCGTTCCTTTTAACTCGGTCCCCATTGACAAGACGTACGTACGTACGTACGCACGATTCATTGGATTTCATTTGTCATTTTAAATGTCCCCCGCTAACCGTACACACAATACCTTTGGCCATGATGAACATTATGGCTGGCTGGTTGGTTGTTTGTTGTTCCTGGAGAGGGCTCCACAACAAACTTGAACCTAAACGATTGTTTTGTGGTGTTGGCCGGCCACCTGGCTGCCTGCCGCCCATATTGCCATCAAAGTGTGTGGTTGTGTGTGCGCGACCCCGCTTACATCTTTAGGACACTGGTTGCAATCCCTGCTGCTGCTGCTGCTGCCGCCATGCCATTGGATACATGGATACGGGGAGATATGAGGGGATACACACACGGACAGAGAGTATGTGGATTCATAGTGTGTGGAGAGGGATGATAACGCGCCAACCTACATAGGTCTTCAGGATGATGATTTTAGTTTGGATACATTGTCGTGTGTTGCAATGTTGCACATGTCATGTTTCATTGTTGGGTGTTTTATATAACACAAAACACAATATCGGAAACCAAGAAAAATTGAGAAAAAGAAGAAGAAACCAATGAAACACACTACCGCCGCCACCAACATCCATCCATAAGCCATTCTTTTGTGGATGGCAAGCGATAGTTGTTCGACTTGTTCTGGTTGACCATCATCATCATCATCATTCGGATCATTCAGTGGCGTCGGTGGTGAGAACGAAGAGAGAAGAAGAAGAGAGAGAGAGAGATCGAGCACATTATAATTATTCTTTTGGCCATTATCAGCCATTATTACATTTCTGTTTTTATTATTATTATTATTATTATGATAATAATCATCCACCTCATATTCTAAATAGCAGCCAACCATCATCCTCTTGGTTGGTTGGTAAAGAAGAAGAAGAAGAAGATTAGGTTTTTTTTTGATGTCCGTTCGTTCACAATGTGGGTTCACAAAGGTTTTCGAAATGCGAAAAATTTGAATTTGAATATCATCATTGTGGTGTTTCTGGATTTACAGAACTCGAGAACACACGAGAGAGCAAGAAAAAAGATATTCACGATTGATGCGCCCTCGTGGTCGTCGCCTTCGCTGCTGCTGCCGCCGACTCGCGCATACCGAAAATATCTCATCCACGACCGACCAACCAAAAAACGAATTTTCGCGCCAACTTTTTTCCAGAAAAAGGTCCCTAACACACACACACACGGTCCATTACACTGTGTGTGTGTACTTTGTCTCTTTTAGCCATGGGCTGAGCCACATTGGGCAACACATACATATTATACAGTACACAAATTTTCCCCACGAGTTCAGATCAAGCAAGCTTTTGCTTTTGCTGTTGCGCTCGAAGATTGTTGAACGAACGAACGAGCTTCAAAACTCTCTCCTGGCTCAACGTGTGTTCGCTGGTTTGGTGAATTCATAAAATTCGTCCGGTCGCGGTCGTCGCGGTCTTTTTTCCCTCTGTCATGCTTTTGCTTCAGGCTAATGCCTTTCTTCAAACTTGGGCTTGAATCATCTCTTCTGAAACACACTGAACAATGTATTGGGGAAATCAGTAGTTTCAGTTAGTTAGTTAGTTAGTTGGTTGGCCTCTGGTGGTGGTGGTGGTGTGGCATTCCCCACAGCTCCTAGTTTGATTTCCAAAAAAAATTTTGCTTTAAATGTCTTCGCTTTTGTGTGTATAGGCGAAAGCATATACGACAGACATATGATCGGTTTTTTCTCTGGATATTATTATTGATGAATTGGTGAATAGAGCCAATCCGCTTGGTTATGGAAAGCACACACAGAGGATAGATATAGTTTATAGTTGGTCGTGTGTTGCTCCCTCTCACTCACTCTGGTTCATATAGTAATTTGTAATGCAACGTAGCAAGCTGCACACACACGCACACTGGTGGCATGTGACACATTAGATTTGCACACACACACACAAAGTAAGCAAGCAAGCCAGCAAGATTTATCTATCTGGCTTAGTGTAATAATAATAATAATGGTAAAGCTAGTAAAAAAATTTTGGCGCCAAAAATTTCCCAACACACAAACGCGTACGAATACGAACGCGAACGAAAAGCTTCAAATGTCAAATGCTATGGTTCAATGATTTTGATGATGATGATGAAGCCAAAGCATATGTTGTGGGGTTGTTGTTGTTGTTGTTGTTCTTGAAACCAAAGAGGCAACCCCCGCGCTGTGTGTGTGGAGGGTTAAAGGGGAACATCAGCATCTGAGAAAGTTCCAGTGTAATTTTAATTAATGTTTTTGAATTGTTCTCGTTGTCGTTGTTGTTGGTTGTGTTTTGGTTCCATGTTTGGCCGCCAACACCCCAATTATAGCTTGATGTTTGTGTGTATAATCCGTGAGAGATAATATTAGCTTAGCTTAGCTTAGGTTGACTATTTATTCCCAAAGACTAAACATCTCACATTCGTGGTGATGATAATGTAAATGGTGATGGTGGTGATGGACGTGTTTCCCTTCCTGTCACCATCAATTTTCCGATGGTTGATCGTGGTGGTGGCGATGCGCGGTGCATCCAAGTCATTAGACGCGGCCCCAAAGGCCATTAGTTTGTCGCATCCTCCCTCCACACATACACACACACACACACATTGTCTTCATATGTTTAATTGATTCGATGGGCAATTAAAGAGATTTAGATGGGTGTGTGTCACAATTGGAATGAATGGACGGAAACCAACGAGTGAGAGAGAGCAGTGTCCTCGAAATTGGCTTTGTGCAACAGGTCATTTTGAATGTTTTGGTTTTGATTTTCCCGCCAAAACGAAAAAATTTGAAATTACCAGAAACCATAGTGTGTCTGGGCTTGCCAATTGATTAGTGTCAAGCAGCGGTAGCAGCAGCAGCAGCATACCACAATCAGAGATCAATTGGTTTTGTGGAATGATAAATATTAGATTGATGATGTGATGTGATGTGATGTGATGTGTGTGATCAGGACCAACAACCAAAACGACAGCGACAAACCAGCGACAACAACAACAACATTCTCAGTGTATTTGTGTGCGAGTTAAACTTTTTTATTTTTATTTTTGTTTATTTGGTTTCTGCCTGCCTACCTGCCTGTGTGTTGATCATCATCATCATCATTGCCAAGGTAAACTCGATTTGTGGATACGCTTGTATTTTGTTCTTTAAAAAAAAGTTCTTTATTACCATTGCTTGTGTCGGCGCAGAATGCAAGTAAGGTGATGATGATGGAAGCCAGTGATTATGGTTGTATGTTTGCTTTTTTTTGAAAAATGTTGTGTTCAATTCTGCAACCATATCTAATCCCCATATTGAACACACATTTTCCCTCTTGGAATTGTGTTTCCAGCAGCCGCAGCATCTTCTCAGTGTGGTTGACATTTTTTTTCAGTCATCATCAATAACCCTTTTCTTTTTGATGTTTGTTTTCAGGTTAAAAGAAGAATAGATTGGGATTCAACAACAACTAATGAAACATTGATTAATAGCAGCAGCAACATTGTGGGCGGCGACAACAACAACAATCCGCATCATCATCTCAATCCAAATAATAATAGTAATAATATTCAGACAATAGCATCAGCAACAGGCTCAACAGCACCGACAGGGCAGGCCATTGTGGCTAAAACAACAATGACAGCGGTGAATGGTAAATCAGTCAGTGTGCGTACATTCAAATTATCCAATGCGGTGAAACAAAGTTTGGTGGCATCTGGATGTTCCAATGCGTTGGCTGCTGCGGCTGTTGCCGCTGCATATCAAACAGCCAATGGTGGCGGTGCGGCGGTGGCGGTGGGTGCCACAAATCATGAAAAGTTGGTCGCTGCTCCAGCTGTTGTTGTATCATCCCCATCATCATCATCATCGATGGTTTCGGCTGGCACTGCTGCTGCTACAGTAATCAATGGTAATGCAACCAGTTCGGTACAGATTGTTACCGGTAACCATCACCACCACCAGCAACAACAGCAGCAGCAGCAGCCCCACCATAACCACCATCATCATCATCATCAATCGCCGACAGCCATTGCGATTGTGAATGGTTCAACATCGAAATTATTGACACCAACACCAAATACACAAGCAACGTTGGTTGCGAATGGTGGTGGTTCACAGCAGCAACAGCAACAATTCTCAACAAATGATCCTCATTCTGCTTCGAATCAATCTCAAGGAATATTCAAGACGCCTTTAGCTCCAAAACTAGCCCCATCGCCAGTGTCTGGCGCCAATCAACAACAGCAACAGCCGCATCAAACACATCAATTGTTTATTGTTAATAAGAATCCAATTAGCGAAGATCTAATGCAAATGGTTGTTGCGAATAAACCCAATGCATCCACCATCACCAACAACAATGTGCGTTTGACACCGATTCTAGCCAATACCTTGAAAACGGTGGTGATTAAAAATGAAATGAATGATGGTGAAGAATGTATTGGTGGTAAGCCGATGAAAAATGGTAACAACAACAACAAACGTGCTCGTACCACAAAGAAGCAAATGAATCAACAACAACAACAGCCACAACAATTTGATGGTACAATGTTCAATGTTCGGTTGAATGGTTCGGCCAGTCTACCACAACAACAGCAACCGCAAAAACAATTGCCGATTACCACCACCACCACCAACAACAACAATAGGCGAGCGTCAAGATCCAGGGGCCCACGTGGTTCACGCAATAAGAATAATAACAGTAACAATAATAATGTCAATAATTTCGATTTCAACGTGGTTGATCAAGAAAGTGCTTGTATTTTTTCACCAATCAACAATAATAGTAATAGTAGTAATAATCAAGAATTGTTCGCTTCTCATCATGGCCTTTATACAAATTTCAATAATACCATCAATACCTCATCATCATCATCATCCAATCAAAATCCATATAGTCCATCATCATCAACGTGTTCCTCCACCGAATTCATGTCTGGTCGTAAATCTGGTCGTACTAGGTATGAAACTTCATTAGGTCAATTGACCAGAAAATTCATTACATTGTTGGAAGAATCCGCGGATGGTTCCATTAATTTGAATGAAGCATCCGATATGTTACAAGTACAAAAACGCCGTATCTATGATATAACCAATGTGCTGGAAGGTGTTGGGCTGTTGCATAAAACTTCCAAAAATAATATCCAATGGCGTGGCGGTGTGGTTGATTATTTGTCCGGCAAGAATCCAACGGATTTGGTTGATCAAACATCGCATTATCGTAATAGGAAACCGCCACCATTGTCTTTGTTGTTTAGCGATGAACAGCAACAGCCGAACATTTTTAATAATGATAATCATCAACAACAATATGGCCAAAATGAAACTTATTCAAAATTGTCTTCCAATGATAATTATGATGAAATGCAAGAGTTGGAGAATGATGAGAATCGTTTAGATAATTTATTGAAATTGGCTAGAGAAGATTTGATACAGATCAGGGATCAGACCGCTTCAAAATCACAATTATATGCAAGTTATATTGATCTGCGTCGTGTTCCTGAATTCAAAGAACAAACTGTGATAGGTATTCGACCACCGTTCGATACTACTATGCAAGTTTCCGATCCTGCTGATGTGAGTGTTTTTAATTTTTCCCATAACTTCATCATTTTGTAAATGATCTTTTTCAATTCTTCTTGATAGGATTTGCAAATTTGGCTCAAGAATAATAGCGGTGAAAAGATTGAAGTTTATCTTTGTCCACAGACACCGGATGAGGATAATGACAATGAAGCAGCCGGCTGCAGTGGTGATGCAAAACATCATGGTGGTGGTAAAAATAATATCCGTGTGACCACCCGTAATGAAAACAGTATAGATAATTATCATCAACAACAATTTCCATTTAAAAATAAATTATTAAATCACAACAACAAATCAGCCGCTTCTAACACTAATAATAATAATAATAATTGCTTCAACAATGGTGCGGTAAATGGGAAAATATTCCAAAATTCGAAAAATTATCGTAATGATGATGAGAATAATGTTGGTGGTGGTGCGGGTGATGATGATGGCAACAATAATCTCTGTGAATTGACCGATATCATTCCTATGAATTTTACTGCGGCCGTCACCAATTCTGATCCATTGCAATCAGACTTGAATAATCCGGAATCTGGTTATCATTCTTATTTCAGTAGCAGTTCAGCCCATACACCAATCAATAATGGTGGTGGTGGTGGTAGTAAAATGCATGCTTCTTCTGGTAAAGAACAACAAAATCATGCAATGCATTCAGCGAATATTGTTGAACCGCATTCATTGTTGAGCAGTTCTTCCGTTTACGATGAGAATGATAATCAAGTTTTTGTGAAAAGTTAGTAGTTTTTCGATTAAATGGTTTTCGAAATCAACTGTTCTAACCCTTTAACCCGTTTTCAACAGGTGAACCATCCTCATCGCATGATCATTATGCACATGCATTCATTTGTCATGATGATGAATTTGGCCCATTAGGTTCTCGAACATACATGACACAGACTGAAGATCAATACGGATTGTTGGCTGGTGGTGGTGGTGGCAGGTCTTCCACGGTACGGTTGAAGAATAATAGTGAGAACGATAATAGTGTTGTTAGTGACAACCACAACATTGATGGTGGTGATGAACGATTTCATCAATCATCCTCGAATCGTAATCATCATCATCATCATTCACCAATTAGTTCATCATCACCGCCTCCTTTGATTCCGATCGAAATGCCCGATACTGCCGATGAAGATTATATATTCACGTTATGCGATCATGAAGGCATTGCTGAATTGTTTGATGATAATGATTTTTCATCATTTGATCGTTGATACCCTGAAAATATTTTATAAGAAGCCATGCATCATCTAATCCAAACACACACACACACACACACACACTTTAACTACTTACCACACCTTTCAGCCTGGTCTCTCTTTTTTGTTCCCCCGCCATCTTATTTTCCTCCTGGACGAAAGTTTTTTTTTTCAAAAAAAATAATCTCACCATTAACATTATCAACGATCACTTCTTTTATTAGCTATCTCTCTCTTCATTTTTTATTATTCTGATGTAAACATTTTTTTTCGGTCGCTGTTTAAAAGTTGGACGTAAATTTTATTATTGATAGAATTTCATCTCACCTTGCGTGTATGTTTGTGTGTGTGTTTTATTTTTCCATGTGCAGTTTTTTTTGTGTTTTGTAATTTTTTTCACATACACACACACACACACATGCACCATTTTCTCCCGGATATTGATTTTAATCTGTTCGATAAAAAAAAGTCGATCATTAATCAATCAAAGCACCACACATACCTTGAGCACACACATACATCTCACCATGGTCTTCGGTTTTGTTTGTTCACAATTGATCGCGTTGACCTTGAACAACGTCGTTTTGCACCGATGCGTATTTATTATTCCAAGTTCAGAATTTCTTCTTGATGATAAAGATATACCCTTTTTCGAGATGCGGCGGTAATAGTAGTAGGAAGAGGAAAACCGTTGCCGAACGCCTTTCTACAGGAACTTCCTCCAAGTCATTTTTTATGGCTAACTATATATGATGATGTTTTGAATTGTTGATGTGATTATAAGTTCTGTGAAGAGAAAACAAAAATAATTTAAAATGCGATTTTTTTTCGAATTTTGAAATTTTTTTAAAAAATGATTATTACCATACCAAAAGCATGCTGATGAAAGAAATGTTTATAGGCTTGGCAATGTTTGAAATTTTTTTTCTCGATCAAATCATAGTTTTTAACGAAAAAATGATTTTTTTTAATGGACAATTTGTAATTGTTGGCCACACAATTCCAATCATTCATTCATTCATTCATTTCTCTCCGATCAAATTCATCGCTCGCACACCGATTGTATGTAGGCCAATATGCATCCCGACAAAGCAAAAAAAATTCAGGATTTTTTTCTTCTGTTTGTAAATAATTTGTGATAACTAATAAAATGATCATGATGGTGATGATGATCAATTTGGTTAATTTGGTTAATTTTGATTTTTTCCGAAAAAAAAATTAAAAATTCGGAATTTTGAAAAAATTCGATTTTTTCATTTTTTTTTTGTTAGAGGCAAGACTACCATCTGGTGGCGGAAAATAAAAAAAACTGGAATTTTTTTTTTGGTAGAGGCAAGTCTGCCATCTAGTGGCAGAAAAGTCAACCACTCAAATGAGTCACTTTGTAGGTGTAAACTGGCGGTTTGTTTGTTTGTTTGTTTTTCTTCATTATTAATTTTCTTCTTGTTGGGCTGGCTGGCTCTCCTCTTTTCACTTCGCACCATCATCATTCATCATTTTGTTTGCCTGTTTTTCTTCGTTTGTCTAATTTATTTATTTATTTGTTATTTGTGTTTCTCTTTTCTTTTCAATAGTGTTGTTTTTAATAATTTTTTTACCACCCAACTTGACATCCAATTCCGACTTCAACTTCAGACAACAACCAGAAAAAAATTCCTGATTTTTCGGAAAAAAAATCTTCGTTTCAACTATCTAATCAAAATACGGACAAATTTGTTTTTGTCATTTTTTGTCACAACAACACGGCTAACCTTTTGTCTTTCATTCATATTTTGGGCTAGATTTGATTTTCTCTCTCCAATTTAGTTTGTGTTCATTTTGATTGCTTTGTGTTTGTTTGTTTGTTTCATTGTTGTGCGTGTGGTTTCTTCGTTGGTGGTGGTGTGGTAAAACACACACACAGCGAAAACATCCTCAACAATCGTATGTATGTGTGGTGTTTCTGTTATCCTTTTTTTTTTCTAATGATTGTTTTGATGATGATGATGATGATCAACCACGAGATCTTCAATGATGCTTGTCGTTGTTGTGTTATTATTGTGCAGCCAAAATTTTTCCGTCACATGATATCGGCAACATTGAATCATGAGTCATTTTTTTAAAATATCCCACTACTCTCTCTCTTCTCTTGTGTAGATTTTTCATCAAATAATCTCCCAGCTCTTGATGTCTGTGTAAATTTCTTTGTGGAAAAATCATTTTTTCCCTCTGCCCAACTAAAGTATCGGTGGTGATTTTCGTTTTGTTTGCTTTATGCTTTTGAAAAAAAAAATCAAACATTGGCACCATCATTGATATTGTTGACTTAAATATCACATTTCAAGAGAAGCAAATTGCGAGAGAAATAATAAAAAAATTCATTTCGTCAAATCGACGAAATTGATTGATGAAATTCACTTGAAGACCGTTAGTCATCATAATCATCTTTAGTTCGACGAAACAAAAAATAATTCACCGAAATGGTATTTTTTGAAAAATTCCAAATTTCAATTATATTTTTTCATTTTTTGTAATATCACCAATTTAGGATTCTTATCGTGAATATTTTGATTCTTTTCCCAAATCATACAACTATCCGAATGAAGAGGAAAACGAGCACACCCAACAGAATCATCATTCGGCGGAGGAGGATGTCATGCGTTACATTACCAATGATATTAAGCCCAAAATAATGATAATGGGTCCAAAAAGGTGAATATTTTTCCCCCCAAAAATTCAGAAAGAATTTTCATCATTTTTCTACATTATTTATAAATTGACAGGAGCGGAAAATCATCTATTCAAAAAGTGGTTTTCCACAAAATGTCTCCCAACGAAACACTGTTCTTGGAGAGTACCAACAAAATCGTCAAAGATGGTAAACAAAACTCCATCATTGAGCATTCAAGATGATTAATCATTTCAATTGCATCCTAACAGACATCACCAATAATTCATTCATCTCATTCTCTATATGGGATTTCCCTGGTCAATTAGATGTGGACCGTGAACCTGAATTTGATACTTTATTTCCAAGTTGTGGAGCATTGGTGTTTGTGATCGATTCCCAGGTGATTATAATCGGCTTAGGAACTTTTAATGATTTTTTCGCTTGCATTTTTTCGTGTAGGATGATTATGCTGATGCATTGGTGCATCTGAATCATATTGTGCGCAAAGCGAATCGACTTAATCCAAACATAAATTTCGAAGTTTTCATCCATAAAGTTGATGGTCTTTCGGATGATCATAAGATTGAAGCAAGGCAAGAGATACATCAACGTGCCACTGAAGATCTGATGGAATCTGGTGATGAAATACCTCTCAGTTTTTATTTGACATCTATTTATGATCATTCGATATTTGAAGCTTTTTCCAAAGTTGTTCAAAAATTAATACCTCAAATGCCTATTCTAGAAAATCTATTGAATGTTTTTATTTCGGTAAGGTTTTTTTTTGGTCGAATCGGTTGATTTAATTTCAAACTAATCTTTGTTTCCCAAAGAATTCTGGAATAGAAAAAGCTTTCCTGTTTGATGTTGTTTCCAAAATATTTATTGCTACAGACTCTTCACCAGTGGATATGCAATCCTATGAACTTTGTTGTGACATGATTGATGTGGTGATCGATATTTCCTGTATTTATGGGTAAGAAAATTTATTATTTCATTTTTTTTTTCGTTGGGTTAAATTCCATCGTTTTTTTATATTTATCATCGTAGGATCAATACAGAAGGTGAAGGGAGCACATTCGATAATTGTTCATCATCGTCGATTAGGCTGAATTCTGGTACGGTTCTTTATCTTCGTGAAGTGAACAAATTCTTAGCATTAGTTTGCATACTACGTGAAGAAAATTTCACCAAACAAGGATTGATCGACTATAATTTTATATGTTTTCGTCAATCAATCCAAGATGTATTCTTTCATAGAATTAATGAATCAAGAGTTTCGCATAATAATTCTACGATTCCAATCAATGAAACTCCCTATGGCTCATCCAATGCCCAAGGCGTTGTGGATGTCGATGTTTCAATGGTTAATCACCATTTACATCATCATGAACCGGATATTGATAATCTGGTAATTCGCAGTGGCAATAGAAATCTAGTAACACCGATTTCGTTGGATGGTGAACGTACCTCCACGCCAATCAATGCTTCTCAAACGGCAATAATGACCGAATCTAGTAACACTACCAACAACACCACCAATAACTTTGAAAATTCGATGGCAGCAACGATGAAATCTCCACAACAATTTAATCGCAAAATTGCTATAATACCCACCACTTCGATTCCATCATCATTGCCCAATCATCAACAGAATTCAGTGACAACCACACAGGTCAAAACCAACAAGCTTCATTCGCCAAACGTTTTTAGTAATTATAATAATGGCCCATTAGAGCGGAGATTTGTTTGAGAAAACCAAACCAAACAAATGTGAACATTTTTTTTCCAAAAAATCCAAATGTTCACGAAAATCGAGTTTTCATCATCATCGTCATTGTTATCCCATTATAAATCTGAAGAATATTTTTTTTTGTCATTGAATCATCATCTATTGATAGCAGAAAAAACTAAGCGCATGGGTTGAATTTCCGTTTCGATTGTTTTTTCACGTGAGAAAATTTTTAAACAAAAACCACAAAAATCACAAAATATTTATATATTAAGATAAAAAGTGATTTATATTAAGATTGTTCTGATTTTTATTTCACGAAACAAAAAAAATGAATTTTTCAAATAAAAAAAAAATTTTGTTGAAAATTTTAACCCCGGGCTCTGCGCCCCTTGCACTATGGCCCATCCACTATTGTTGTTGATCCTCATCTTGATATTTGGAAATGGTCAACGATATACCGAAATTGCGTTCCCATGAATCACAGATCATTCGACAGGTTTGTATCAAACTATTAAGGCTTAAAAATTTCAATTTAAATTCATAAATCAATAGATTCGATTGTGAAGCTTGTTCTGTGGGTGTTTCGATTGAGAATAATTTTTGCTGATTCTTGATCCCGGTGGATGATCCTGTTGTTGTTGCTGATCGATGTTTTTCACTGCTGCTGGTATGTGAATGAAGATCATCATCTTCGCGAAACCTGAGTATTAATAAAAATTTTGATTTATCCAGATAAATGTTGGGCAATAGATTGATGATAAGCTCTTTGAACAATGTTTTTATCTCGATACGATCATGAAAATCATCAATTGATGGCGATGATGCAGATGATTGTTTCAGGATCTTGGCCAACGGTTGATTCTGGTTAGATTTGTAAGTGGAACATATTTTCTGCACTATGCAATACAATTCTCCAATGATCAAATAATCATTCACCACAACCAGGACAATATTCTCATTGATCGTGAACAAATTATTGTATGATGTTGAAGCAATCGATTGATTGGGCAAAGTTTGATTCAAATTTTGCAAATATTGGAACGATTCCAAAACGAAAATCGAGAATGGTGATCTGGCCATATTGGCGATTTTGGTTGGTTGGCCATCATCAAATGTTTCCATCAACATTGATTGACAAGTTTCATCCAGCACCAATTTGAATCGTTCAGCTTCTTTACTGTCCTGATCATCTTCATCGATCAATTTCGTAATGGAACTTTTCACAATAATCAAATTTCTATCATTTTTTGGAATGTGGTCCGGTTTTGAACGATGATTGCTTCGGAGGCAAGCTTTTTGAAATTTGAACAACATCTCCAAAAAAGCTTTGCCCATGATTGCATCCGAAAATAGAATCAATTCAAGAAGAAATTTTTGTTGCTTTTTTTTCGGCCTCAACGTTGTTAGGATTTTCTTCAACGATTGATCCAAACCAACCTCCAGCCAATAGCCAACATTCTTCATCGGTTCAGGCAAATGACTTATGATCAATGGTGGTGATTGTTCACTAGCCAATGGAGTGTAAAAAATTAAACTGACCAAATCTTTTTTGTCGTTTTGATCTTTCGAAGAGGATCCATAAAGAGAATTTTTCTTAGGGGAAATTTCGTCTTCGCCTTTGGATGGCCCTTGAGCCGAATGTTCAAAGAGGAAAAAATAATTGTTGGTCAATACGGCCAAAGCAAGCTGGAATGATTTCTTGGCCGAATCATAGATCAAACAATGGAACAATGCTTCAACTGATTCGGATTTCAGCATCTCATTCTTGGTCAGTTTTTCATAAATGTAAATTTCGATATGTAATTTCAAATAATGATCAATATTGGAACGGAAAAAGTTTTCATCCAATGTCATCACATCATAGTCATCGATGGTTTCCTCATCATTCTTCATCATCGAATCAGCAGCATTAACAGTGGTAGGTACAATGTCCAGATTCGACATGATCTTGGATTGATTCTCACCACCAGAATTTTGGAAGCTTTCATCTCGAATGATCAATTCGGACCCGCACTTTGGGCAATCAGTAATGATTCGATGTGTTCGTTGACCGCAACGCAAACACATGTAGAACCATGGTGATGTGAATTTATTATTATGACTGTTGGTATCAGTTTTGGACGGCAAATTCTTGCTGGATGATGATTGGTTTTGAAGTGATAATAAAGTATTATGCTGTGGATCTCCCGTAGAATCTAAATATTGTTGTCGATAATCATTGTGTTTGGATAGGAACATATCGACAAAGGTTTGGAAAGATTTTTCATCCAAAAAACGATAAATACGCTCTTTTTTGGCCACAATACAAGTATCAAAATATAATTTCAATGCTAAATTATCATCATTCAAGCATTCATAACGTTCAAGAATTTTCAAATCCAGTGTTTGCAAAACCTTGCCGGAAGTGCAATCTTTTTCGAAAATTAATCCATCCCTGGGTCGAATTTTGACAAAATAATAATCACAAACATTTGATTCGTCCAGAAGATTTTGGTCATAATCGGCAATGTTGGAGTAAATTTCCACCAGAAACATTGTATTATCTTCGGTGTCTTCACTGGCCCATTCCGATAAGTTTATTGATACTTCTAATGCTTGTTCCGCTGGTTTGTTCACAACTTCCTCGGCTAGATTATCACTTTGATTTTGCGTTTCCATGTTTTCTGTCTCTGGAATGTTGACAATATTGGCTAGTGGTTCAACAATGATTCTCAGATTATCTTCCCTGGTCTCGTCGAAGTTTTTTCCTCTTGGCTGAAGATTATTCACACTGCTTCCATAACTTCCGCTGATGCCCCCGAAAAAGTAATTTTTCATTTTGATTTTGTCCATACTTGTGGTTGGCTGGCCATAATCACCAATTAAACCATCATCTGTATTAATGTAATCGTGGTCATCGTTGATGACAACGAAACGTTCTTTAGATGGTTTACTTTTCATCATTACTTTTTCATCATCTTTCGATTCGATTTCAATGGCCATGGAACTGTCAAACCTGTTGATCGATTGTTCCAATGAATGTAATGCATCAACAGCGGGCACCATTGGTTCTTCCATGATCCTAATTCTTCTTTTGGTTTTCGTTCCATTGAAAATTACCAATCTACAAAGCAAACCTTCACATTTGTATCGTAGTTTTGGATCAAAAGAGATCGGATTCTTATCAACGAATAATGTTTTCAATGTTGTTGAAAGGAATGCTATTTCGTATAGGAAATTTCTGGAATCAGTAATACTGTTCTCCGATATATCCAGATAATCAAGACAATTGAAATTCCTCAAACCAGCGATCGTTTCGAGTAGATTTCCACGCAAAGATAAATAAACCAATGTTGACAATGTATTGGAATTGAGCTTGGGCAATTCTTTCAATGAATTATATTCCAAACACAATTTAGTGATAGAATTTGTCCAAGAATAATTTGCTAAATTATTGAAATGACAAACACGATTGTTGCGAACATCGAATGTGTCGATGGTCTGGGGCATGGTTGAAGCATTTATCAATGTTATGTTGCTTCGAGCCAAACAAAGATATGTAAGTGAAGGCCACATACCGAATTCATCCCAGAAAATTTCGTCGATTCTTAGTGGTTTATCATAAGAGTCATTATCACGATATACGGACCAATTGATCGATTCGGTCAGCGATTCTCTATTGCCACGAATCCAAATCAATGAGCGAAGATTTTGTCGTAATAATTCCTCGCCGCAGATTCGATGGAACGGTATCCGTATCAATTCCAATGCTTTGCATGATTCAAACAATGATAGATCCACGAATCCGCGAAACGGTCGATCAGGTGGATAAACAATTTTAACATAAGGACACTTTCGAACCAATTGTAACAAATAATCACCGCCACTTGTTTCAAGTGAACATTTTGGATTGGGCGTTATTATTTCATCGATTTGATTGGTAGAATGTGGAACCAGCAACAATAGGCCATCAATGCATAATTGACACTGGCCACCAAGTAGTTTAGTTTCTTGTAATCTGCATTCTTCTTTAAAACGTTTCAAAGATGAATTTAAGATTCCTTGATGGAAGAATTTGGTTGATGACATTCTTGCATTAAAACCAAAAACAACAACACCAACAAGTGTTGATGGCGCAGCGTATTCAACAATGTAAAACAACAATGATTGTCAATTGATGTTGGATGCATTTCCAACGTAAAAACTAAGCTCGATGATCCAACGTTTCAAGGGAATCAAACATTATGTTTCCATTAAATTGGAAATTGGATAACCCAAAACAAACACAAACACCAACATTTGTGATCACATGACAGGAGATTGTTTGAATTCGTTACCACAAGATGGCGCTCGGGTATCGATTTTTTCTGTTCATTCAAAATTAGAACCGCTAAAATTTTTGGGCCAAGTCCAAGCAACAATGGCTTTTGATTCGGCATAAAAATTTGTACAATAGCCAATTATCGAATTGTTTTAGAGATTGTAGTTTTGTATTTAAAAAATAGAATAATAGTATGTCCGGAGATCTTGATACTAATTCAAATGTTAGCGATCATGATGATGATTATTCGATCCAGACCTTGTTGAACCATCTTTCCGCATCCATGGGAATGATTACACCGAAATCCTTAAAATCCAGAATTCCGGTTGAATCAGAATCCGAGCTTGATAATGATGAACAGTGTGATTTAACAACGTTTTCCAACGATCAAAATGATTTGTTTGGCACAGTTTTTTCTGAAGATTTTGTCCAATATTTTGATGAAAAAATGAAACAACTTGATCAAATTTGGCCACAAATGGATCTGAGCATTGATAAACAACAAGAAAAGATCCAAAATTTAAAAGACGAATTGATGGAAACGGTTGATTCGTTTGTTGAAGCAGAGCATGAATCTTTTCATTCTTACGAAGAGAGAATCGCTAGCCTCGAACAAAATATTGCCACCAAACTTGAACAAATGATCCGTCACATGCCTGAAAAGGAATTATGTGAAATATTCAAAACTTCAAGTATGAAAGAAGCTGACAGCAAAATTGAACAACTAGAACAAATTCTTGAAACCTTGGATGAACATCAAAATAGACACTTGGAAGAAGTGAATCGTTTACAAAAAGCGCTAAAAACTTTGATGGAAAAACTTGGTCTTGATCAAACAGAATTTGAACACTTGTTGAATGCCGAATCATTGACTGCTACAGAAATTGAACAGCTTCGCCAAGAAATCGTCCGGTGTGAATCGGAATTAGGAAAAAGGAAAAATGATTGTGATCGTACCGTCAAAATGATTGGCTTCATGGTCGAATTGATCCCCTGGGAATTAAACAATCCATTTTGCTCGGAGAACCTTCATGTGTTGGACGGAAATTATTGTTTGGTTGAAGGCTTCATCTATTCGGATTACAATTTGGAAATCTTGAACAATCATCATGAAAATTTGATCAAACAGTTTCAGTATCATTCGGAAATGATACGCCAAAAATTTGCTCAACTACAGCAAATCTGCAAGCTCTTGGATTTGGAACAGCCCAACACCATTCATTCTAATCGTTTGATCACATTCTTGCGACATGAACAAGGCGAAAACAATCTCGAAGATACTCTGGAAGTATTCTACGAGAATCGGTTCAGGTTCCAAGATCAAAACTTGCAACAATTGCTATATGAATTGGCCACAGAATATGAAAACTGTGAACAAATGAAATCGGAGCGTATGGAAACAATCATCGGAAACCTGAGAAAACAATATTTTGAGCTTTTGGAAAAATGTTTGGCCGATGTAGACCTGTTGCTGGCTGATCCTAAATTCGGATTCCTCTTGGATAATACAAATTACGATTCCGATTTGTTAGAATTGCATGAAAAAGAATTGAAGAAATTGCAAGCATATTATGAAAAATATGAAGAATTTTTCACACTATCATCCAAACGAATGGAATTGGAAGATAAGATGGCTCAGGCTGAAAGGAAATCCACCGAAATCTACAAGCTCAAAAACCGTGGCGGTATCATGCTGAAATTTGTGAACGAAAAACGAAACAATAAAAAGCAATTGTCGCAAATCAAGCAACAATTGCAGACGTGGTTCCAGAACGAAATGCTCAATTCTGATCTAGACGACAACCATGGTGAACTTTCATTGGGCTATTATCGTTTGAATTTGCAATGCGAAGATATTCTCTGCCAACTACAGGAGACATTTGGAGAATGTAAATTTGCTTGGACTTTAAAGCCTGATCATGATGATGTGCTGCAGTCAAATGATGAAACATAACTTTTCGACAAATAAAATTTGAATTTAGCGCGCGGTTCAATGATGAAAATTGAAATCTTGTTACAGCGCCATCTAACATCAGAAAACTGAGTTTTGGGCCATTGTGCGCGTAACTCAGTTTCAAGTGTGAAAAAAAAATCGACACGCAACAACATTGTTTTTTTTGCCATCAAAACTTTTGCCATTTATGGTTAACCTAAAGCGATTGATTCAGAAATTGCTGATTCTTTATTTTTGATTTGAATTCTGGTCATTGCAACTTCGGTCGATTTTCCACCTGTTTTTGGTTTCAAGTTTATTGTTTCAAGTACCTTGACCGTAATTTGCTTGTACATTATGGATCATGAATTATTCAGACGACAATATTGATCATTTGGGAACAAAATAAATAATCATCGTCGTTGAAAATGATGGATGATATGGCAACATCGTGAAATTTTACGTTTCATTGTTTATGATTATCTTGAAAAGAATCGAAAAGCGTTTACCAAATTATCATAATTTATAGATTTCATCCAATAAATAAATAATAGGTGAGCTTTTGGTGAACACGTATTCTGATCAAACCATAAAATATTTTTTTTTTCTAGTTTTCAGTGAATGCTTCGTGAATTTCCATTATGATCTTCAGCAATATTATTCCAAAAAAACCTTTGAATTCGCAAGATTCGAAATGAATATCAACAATGAGATTAATCAAAACGCGTCCGATAATAAAATCACAATCAAGACCACAATTGATGGCGAAAAGGATGATGATCTACCGCAAGGAAATGCATCGATTAATCCAAACAAAAATGAATTGTCTTCAGACAATGCCGATGCAAACATTCTACATCAACGTTGGAAATTCACCGGAAGACCAATGAATCAATCATGGCTTTTGAGATTGTTCGAATCGACCTTATTTGAAATGAATATAGCCATCACTTATTTATTTAAATCAAAAGAATCAGGTAAAATCAATTCATCTGAGATAATCTATTCATCTGGTGTATTTTTAGGTGTGCTTTCATATTTGGGCAATCGAATGTTTACGTTTCCTCCGAAGGATGTTGATTCATTCCTGCCACAATTGATTGTTCTGTACATTCACAATAATAACATTGCTGATGCTATACATCCATATCTGATTGATCGCTGCCGTGCCAGTGTTTATGCATCGATGCACATGATTTGGCTTTTGAATGCATTCTGCCCGGAAAGCGATCCATTAGTGGCACATTCCCGTAAGAATAAATCTTTAGGACATAAATTACGAAAATCAATCATTGCTGAAGAATTTCGATTATCATCATCTTCAAATCATTGGTTAACGGAGACTGATGATAAATCATTATTAAATCATTCCTTGGTTAAAACCAAATTGAGCAATTATCACCGAACTCATTATCGATCTTTTAGTGATGCCACTCTTAAACCACCGAACGGGACACAAATTCAGCAAAATTTTTTTGATTCTAAAACAACTTGTTGTCATCATCATAGAAATGGTAAAAATGGCAAATATTTACGCGTGTTAACACCGCCAACATTGTTGAAGCTTGATGGTGAAGAGGATAATAATAATAATAACAACAATCAAATGAAACCATCATTATTGAATCACATCAACAAGGTCGCCGGTAATTGTGGTTGTCTTTGCGGTGCTGACCGTATTCGGCCACAATTCCAATTCATTCATTGCCTTATGAATATTGGTTTGAAAATGCAAAATGTACCTAGCAAAGAAATCAAATCACAATTGTTGATCAGTGAGCTATCACATTTAAATATTAATTTGCCTGATCGTGTTTGGATACCGATCTATCCAAAGCCTCATATGGTATTGCGCATTCCGCCCCAAGCAGCTGTTTTGTTGAATTCAAAAGATAAAGCACCATATTTGATCTATTTTGAAATATGCGAATGTGATGATATTGAACGATCTCCCATACCGATGAAACAAGCCTTGACCAATAGCCGCAATAGTTTGAATAGTAGTAACAATAGTATAAATTTCTCAACGATACATGATCTGCAAGCTGCTTGCATACGGACAGTAAACATGCGACAAACTAAATCCGAGGAAAATCTAATTGAATATTCTTTGAAGAATCAGAATAAAAAAACTGATCCCAACGAATTTGTGCTTGATGGCAATAATCCGGAAAAGGATAATATTATTGAGGATGAAGAATCATTATCCCGACAATATGTAGCCTTGAATGCTTATCGTCATTACCAACAGCATAGACAAATGGATAATCTATCGCAATTCTCTGCCGATTCAACCGCTAGCAATGATAATGGTGGTATATTGATAACTGCCGGTGAAATACGTCGCCGATTGGATGAATCGGTATCATCGAAAAATAATAATTTCACAAATTTTTGCCCAGAAGATCCTTCGGCTGCCGCTTTGAAAGAACCATGGGATGTGAAAGTTTCCCGCATACGAGAATCATCACCATATGGCCATTTAGAATCATGGCATCTGATAGCTGCCATTGTGAAATGTGGTGATGATCTTCGTCAGGAAATGTTGGCATATCAAGTTTTACAAACACTACAATCCATATGGGAACAGGAACATGTTCCATTGTGGTTAAGGCCATATTCCATATTGGCCACATCGCCTGATAGTGGTATAATAGAACCAATATTGAATTCAATATCATTGCATCAAATCAAAAAACATTGCAAAATGTCTTTGTTGGATTATTTCCTCAAAGAATTCGGTGGTTCAATGACATCGGAACAATTTTTGACAGCCCGAAAAAATTTCGTTCAAAGTTGTGCAGCCTATAGTATTGTTTCCTATTTAATACAGGTTAAAGACAGGTGAGATTTGAAATGAATCCAAAAAAAGATTGAAAATAATTTCAATTCATTGGGGGAATTTTTTCGCAGACACAACGGAAACATATTGCTTGATAATGATGGTCATTTGATACATATTGATTTTGGTTTTATCCTGTCCAATTCACCCAAAAGCCTTGGTTTCGAAAGTTCTCCATTCAAATTGACTCAAGAGTTTGTCAATGTAAGTCCATCCAAAAATGATTTTGGAAAATCATGATTCATTTCGATTATTTCCAATGATGATGATGATAGGTCATGGGGGGCAAAAATAGTGATATGTTTGAATATTTTAAAATACTGATTCTACAAGGATTGATCTCCGCAAGGAAACATTCTGATCGTTTAGTCACGTTGATTGAAATTCTCATAACTAGTCCATCAATGTCATCATGTTTTTCCAATACAGCATCAATATTGCGCTCACTTAGGGAACGTTTCCATATGAATATGACCGAACAACAATTGCAACAGCATGTGGATTCATTGGTGGAGAACAGTATCAATTCGATTACAACAAAGCTGTATGATGGTTTTCAATATTTCACCAATGGTATTTTTTGAATGACCTATGCATAAAGTGATGTTAATCATTCTTGGAACGCTCCTACTCTTGCATCCCGGCCAATTTTTCTTTAATTATTAAATTGTTTTAAATTTTTAATATTTTTGTTTTAATAATGGTTTCTGATTTTTGTACCATGTTTGAATAAACTTGTTATCCTGTATTTTGTCATATTACAGTCTTGATAAAAATATCTTTTTATACCAAAGATATGAGAAAATTCCGGTCAAACTATACCAGGTTATAATGTATGATAAATGTTCATTACGAAGATTCACTCTAGTTTGACCACCAATCGGATTCAACTCTAATTGTTTGCCTAGTTTTATTGAATACGATTCAAACGCATCCAAAAAAATGGGCCATGTGTTCGAAATTTGTGACATTTTTTCAATATCTCTTCTAGTCCAATATCCTTGAGTAAATTCTTGCTTGGGCGTGAATGGTTCTCTCTGTGGGCGGAAGGAAAAAATTCACGATTTTAAAAAATGATCAATCTTGAATGAAATTTCAAAACTAACCTTTTCAGTTTTTCTAATTACTCCAATCAAGTTGATTTCCTCAGGTTGTCCAGAATTTTCAGTGACAATTTTCGAATTTTTGTAAATAGAATTAACCATTTCCATTGTTTCACGAGGTACCCAGCCTAAATTGACCAAAATTCTCAACGGTGATTGAAACGAATTTTTAAAACGTTCATCGGTGATAACAAATGGCACGACCAGCTGAGCACCGAGTCCTTGGCTGGAACCTTTGCTAGAAGAGGATAACAATGATCCTTGATTGTTCCCCTCATCTCTGGTGATCAATGAACGCGGGAATATGAATTGAGGCGGTGATGATAGATCAAAATATCCTTTGACTTTAACTTTAGTATACTCCATATCTTGAATTGCGTCCAATTGTTCAGGTAGATCGATTGGATCCTTGTTGATGATTGATTCTAATTTAGCGATCAGATTCAATTTCCATTGTAGTCGATAAATTTGCCAGGTACCCAAACAAAATGTCGCTATTGGAAGTATCTGATGAAAATTCAAAAACAAACTAAATTATTTTTTGGTTCAGTTTTAGCAAATATTTTCTCTAAAACTTACCACAAACAAATAACCGAATGGAGATCTTGATTTGTCGATATTTTTCCATGGTTTTTTGGCATTCACCGAATCACCAGCAATGTTTATCGACCGTATTTGAAAAGAACATCGAGATTTAATGTTTGGTAAGAGGATTTTTAGGGAACCATTTCGGGCATGAAACCAATTTTTGGATTGCTGAAAAACCACAGAATCCTTGAATATTTGTCTGCTACTTAAACCGCAGATATGATTTGCGGAAAAAACAGTTCTTGAGAAAATCATATTTGAAAATATTGCAACCAAACATGATCGGCAAACATATGTGTATCAGGACCGGACAGTAAGTAAACATAAAAACACGCGCATGCTCTTTCGATAGCTTTCAACAATTACGCAATTTATTCATTCAGTCATTTCAATATCGCTCAACATATGGTTAAGGATGAAACTATTCATTTGGCCAACACCAGGACTGACCATAGCATCATCACTACTGGTGGTCAAACTTGAGCTAAAAGCTTTATTTTTATTATTAAAATCCATATTCCATCCTTCCTGTTGGCGTCTGGTTTTCGATTCATCCATCAACTCGTTACGGATTCTGTAGCCGATATTTTCTTGAGTACGATCCGAAATGATCTCCAAATCATGGACAAGTGGCTCGATTCTGGTCTTTACAGATTGTAAATAAATTTTTCCAAAATAACAAGTCTTCTCATGATGTATGTGGGCAAATGTTTGCTTCAAAGTCTTTGGTTGAATATCGGAAATATTTGCATAACCTATTCGATAATAACTTGAAAGCTGAACAAAATGATCTCTCAATTCTAACGAAAGATATTGCAAAGGTTTATGACTTGAGTTTAGTATTGCACGTTTTAGATCCATATTTTTCAAACATTCTATTTGATTACGTAGCAAATCGCTGTGGAAAACACAGAACAACTGACAGAATCCGATGCAAAAATTATAATACATAAGATCATTTTCTTTACTGGTATCTATTTGAATATTCATTGTTGGTCGATTTGTAATATAGGAATTGATCCATTGTAGGATTATTTTCAAGAAAGAAAATATTGAATATGTCGAGATGAAACGTGCATTCAAAAACAATGATTTCAACAGATTGAAACTGCTTTCACGTATCAGAATCGCTGTTTGGGTTGATGAAGCCAATGTCCAGAGATCGTTGACCAAAATATCACAATATGATTTAGATTGTGAACATGAATAGAATATCAAGTATTGAAAATGGATCGAATTAGATGGTAGAATCCTTTGAAAAAATATCTTAGTAATCACTTCAATCAATCTATCCCAAGAATGGTTGTTTGATTCTGTGGTCAACGATGAAACTTGCTCCGGATTCAATTCTTGTTGTTGTCGTTTCTTCAAACAAACATCCAACTGATCAAAAAGTAAGTCTAAAATGGCATTCAAAACTTTAGCTTTTTTAGAATGTTCTTGTTGATCGATATTAGCGGCCTTTGTTTCAAGTTCAATGACAAAAATATTGTCCACTGTATTCTCTTTGTTTAGGATGGATTCCTCGAAAAATGATTCCAAGTCGATCTCCAATGATTTCAGGACAATTAAATCAAAAACATCGATTGAGTTGTGGAATTTGGCCAAACATTCATTACCACAATCGATCATATTGTGGACATAGCAACAAAATTCATGCACATTTGTATTATGAAAATATGGATAACGTTTCTTCAATAATTTCACAAATATGGTTTCAAAATTTGCCACATTATTCACCAATGTTTTGATTGAATTTTTCACTTCAGAAAATAATTCCGATTCAAATTCGGTAATCTTGACTTGATCGGAAAGCGACGGAGAATCATCACCACGCAAAATTGGCAATAGAATGCTGTCTAAAAATTTTTCACATCTTTGCGGAAAAATCTGAATATATTCGGTTAGAAAACGATTCATTACTTCAGGCTTCAAGCCACGATGACCACTATCATCGAAATGGAACACAAACTTTCGCCATGGCAGATTGAATAATAATTTTTCATATTTTAAATCTCTATTGGAAACCGTCTTCAAAAGTTGATCAGTAATTTTCTGGATGAAATGATTGATATTATGACAATTTTTCTGAAAACAATCATTTGATTGCAAATGTTTACAAAGATATTCGAATGAGTAGAGAAATTTTTTCCTAGCATCACAATCTTCAAGAGGCGAGGAAAACAAGGCATCCACATCTAATCTTGAGGAATTTTCCATTGTTTTCCGGATTTTTTTTTTCGTTGGGAAAGGCTTCAATCGAACGATTTCATAATGGAAGCACAATGTTGACAAAAAAAACGTGTAAGGAGATGGCGCAGGAAATTTTGAACAATTAACTTGAAGATCACATAGAAAAATACCGCTCAAACTAAAAGTTTGACTAAATTAAAAAACAACACAAGACATGTTACGAAATTATTGACAAAATATTTAACTTTACCAATAGAAAACTCAGGCGTGGTCTAGGATTCGTTTCAAATTTTCCTGAAAAAAACAACCAAGATCACATGAAACTTTTTCAAAACGGATTTTTCGGACTGATTTCGTTGATAGCTGACACCATTCTAAACTTTCTCGAATGATTGCTCGTTCGAAAGTGAAGGGCAAATTTTTTTGTCGATAATTTTTAAACTTCCATCTCCGGACATTCAAAGAGTACGTCTCTCAAAAAAAATCGATTGTCACAGTATCGATATGAGTAGCTTGCAAGCATGCTTTTCTCTGCTGCCACATTCATACTTCCCTTTTGTGCTTGCATGTTGTTCCTCTCGCTCTTTTCCATTGCTGTTGCTAATTTGCCAAACTGACCAGATCCATTTCCAAGATGTCTCTGATTATTCCGGACCGATTTCAACATATTCTTCGTGTTATGAATACCAACATTGATGGTAATCGCAAAGTTATGTTTGCCTTGACCTCGATCAAAGGTATTGGACGACGTTTTTCCAATATTGTATGCAAAAAAGCCGATGTTGATTTGAACAAACGTGCTGGTGAATTGTCCGAAGAAGAAGTGGAACGTTTGATCACCATCATTTCCAATCCACGTCAATTCAAGATTCCTAATTGGTTTTTGAATCGTCAAAAAGATATACGCGATGGTAAATATTCTCAAGTTACCTCGAATAATTTGGACACCAAATTGCGTGAAGATTTGGAACGTTTGAAAAAAATTCGTGCCCACCGTGGTCTTCGACATTTTTGGGGACTTCGTGTTCGTGGTCAACATACCAAAACTACTGGACGCAGAGGACGAACTGTGGGTGTGAGCAAAAAGAAGAATTAGAGGATCCATCATCATTAGATTAGAATCCTTTTTATTTCTTTAATTTTGTCATCCGTAATTATAATGTTTGTCTGCGAATAAAATTCTTTTAAATTTTGCCAATTTATCAAGTGTTATTGGCTGTTTTTTTTTTTGGTGAAAATCAAAAACATGTTTTATCGAGAAAAAATGCAAAATTATTAAATTCCAAAAAATTCAGCAAATTTTGGTATCGATTGTTTTGTTTCGATAGTTTCGATGGTTGGATTTGTAATTTTTCCTAAACCACGCCTTCAGAACACATTCGTGTGTTTTTCGCTTGCTGCTCGTGTGTGTTAATAGTTTTGTGTGTGGCCTCAAATGATTATTATTTTTCTTTTTCATCCTGAAAAACTTTAAAAAACCAAGCACATAAAGTTGATAACCAAAAAATAATGTCCTCATCTTTATCGTCAACTTCGTTGGCATCTAAATGGCGTAGAGTCGAATTCACCGTTGGTACATCACCAAGACCAAGACATGGACATCGCGCGGTTTCAGTTAAGGATTTCATGATCATATTCGGTGGCGGCAACGAAGGTATCGTTGACGAACTTCATGTTTATCGTGCAAGTAAGTTTAATTTCTATCATTTTCAAATTCTGATCTTCAAAAATCATTCGTTAGATTCGTTAGAGTAAAAATTTCGAAATATATTTTTTGTTTATTTTTGTTTATACATTTTTCATACGATTACAGTGACCTCTGTTGAACAAACAATTTTCAAAATACCATAATATCATTTTTTGCTCTTTTCGTTTTAATTGTTTTTGAAAAAATATTATTTGAAATTTAGGCGCAAATCAATGGCATACGCCGGTAATGAAGGGCGATGTTCCGCCCGGGTGTGCCGCGTACGGTATTACAACAGACGGCAATCGTGTGTTCATTTTTGGCGGTATGGTTGAATATGGCAAATATAGCAATGATCTGTACGAATTGAAAGTTTCCAATTGGGAATGGAGAAAAATTCGTCCACGTTGCGCTAAGGGACATGAACCACCCAGAGCACGTTTAGGCCATTCATTCACACTCATCGGTAATAAGATTTATTTGTTTGGCGGATTGGCCAACGATAGTGATAATCCTAAACAAAACATGCCAAAGTAAGTTTTGAAACTAAAAATTTGATGAAAATTAATTTTTTGCATTTGTTTATCGATCAAAGGTATTTGAATGATTTGTATGTTTTGGAATTGAAACCAACCGGGTACCAATGGGATGTACCAATTGTGCATGGTCAATCGCCTAGTCCTCGAGAATCACATACGGCAGTTTCATTTACGCCTAAAAATAACGGTACACCTAAACTTTTAGTGTATGGAGGTATGAGTGGTTCGCGTCTAGGAGACGTTTGGATCCTGGACATTCAGTCAATGACTTGGGATAAAATTGAACCAACTGGACCACAACCATATTCTCGTTCATTGCACACCGCAACGGTGATCAATCAAAAAATGTACGTTTTCGGTGGTTGGGTTCCGTTATCTACTGACTATGATTTAAAACCCAATGTTATACCTATCCAACAAGAAAAAGAATGGAAATGTACGAACAATTTGGCTGTATTAAATCTAGAAACATGGAATTGGGATTATAATTCACCAGAAACAAGCGATGAAAATGTGCCTAGAGCACGTGCCGGACATTCTGCTGTGGCCATTGGTTCACGGCTTTACATATGGTCCGGTAGAGATGGCTATCGAAAAGCCTGGAACAATCAAGTTTGTTGTAAAGATTTATGGTATTTAGAGACCGAAAAACCACACGCACCAACACGAATTCAATTGGTTAAAGCCACCACATCCACATTCGACATAACCTGGGGTGCAGTGTCCAATGCTGATTGTTACATAGTACAATTGCAAAAGCTTGAAAATCAAGATTTACCAGCGCAGAAAAAATTGGCCACAGGTACACCAAGTACCACAAAAGAATCCGTTATGCCACCTGCAGCAGCTCCTGTAGCCGTTTCTAATTCAACCATGCCAATACAAACCACTCTAGCTCCAATGATGGCCAATATTTCTACTGGAAATCTTACCACATCAAACACTAATCAACCACCCAATCTGATTGTTTCAACCGCAAACACAGGATTGCCGTCTACATCCGGTATTAAAGTGATAGCTGTCCCAGTATCGAAAGCAACCGGATCCGCTATCAGTGTGACCAGTGTACCCGCAGTGGCTAGCGCAAGTCCGTCCACAACTTTGTCTGGTATGGCAGCGTTGGCCGCTGCCGCAGCGGCAACACCAAAAATAACGACTAAAACAACTTCCAGTCCGAATATTTGTATCGTAACGCCTCAGGTTGTTCAACCGGGTAATTCTGCTCAAATAAGAGTGGGCTCAACAACTCAGCCCAGCAGCACAATAGCATCGCCACAAATACGTTTCATCACATCTGGAGCGGTACAACCGGGAGCGAATAAATATTTTTTGAAAACTGCAGGCGGAACAGCAATACAGCATTCACAATTGATGACCATTGTAAAATCATCGAACGGTACATTGACATTGGGAAAATTACCCAATTCCGGTACATCGCAAAATGCACAAATAGTTAAGATAGTAGCACAGAATTTGGCCAAATCCACTGCATCCATGACAATACCGACAACCACCATCGCTACAACATCACAGCCCATCACTACAACTGTTTCATCCGGTAGTAAAGCTAATGAAACTACAACTTCGGATATGGCCAAAAATAATGAGACGACCACCACGCAACTTCAAGCAACCAAAATAATCAGTTCACCATCCAATGTAAAAATGTTCGTATTGCCCAACGTATCACGTTCGCAACCAATAGTGATTGGTTCGTCGAGTGCGGCTTCGGCCACTTCGACTAGTGGCAGCCAGCAAAATTCGCCCAGCCAAATAGTGTACGCCGGAAACAAATCCATCAAGATTCCAGTATCTGCCATACGATCGGCCACTAATCAACCAATACAAGGTGGTTCATCCAAATTGGTCATATCTAATGCGACCATACAATCCAATTCCATACGATTCCTTTCATCATCCGGTAGCAATCATCAGCGTGTGGTATTGCTACAATCCTCTCCAAGTTCAACCAATTCGACGGCATCATTTGTCCCTGGTGTGGTCAGTTCAACCATCACAACACCAACCACGGCTGCAGCAGTGAATGCAACGATTGCCGTCCCTAATCAGCAACCGATCGCCACCACTATTACACCAACAAGTTTCAAAATTCCTCAATCCGATGGTCCTAGTGACGATTTGGAAGCAGAAGATGGTAAGGGAGATAATAATCCCGAAAGTAATACATCAACCACCAAACCCAATATTATGACTACAAACGCACCAGCATCGAAGATTACAATGTCACAGCCATCTCAAGTAGGGGCTACTACCTCTACAAATGATATTACGGCCAATAGATCATCAATGATTTCACCGCCACAACAATCTTCCAATGTAAAGTTATTGCAAACGAATAAGATCACAGACAAATGGTATGATGTAGGAGTGTTCAAATCGAGTTGCTGTTCGGTACATTCGTTCCATGTACCAAATCCTGAAACACCATATGATCCGGAAATGGATTTCAATTCTGATACATATCCACAATATACAAACTTTACCAGAGTTAACCTGGAACCAGGAACTGCTTACCGAATACGTGTGGCTGCTGTCAATCTGTATGGCCGTGGACCTTGGAGCTCCGGAACTTCGTTCAAAACATGCTTTCCTGGATTTCCGCCGGCGCCAACATCAATCAAAATAACCAAAACTACGGAAGGCACACATATTTCTTGGGCAGTACCGCAAAGTTCCCAAAGAGCTGAAATAGCTGAATATACTGTATACTTGGGTGTTAAAACAGCCAATGCACCGGATATTTACCAACATACTAACCAATGTGGATTCGCCAAAATATACAGTGGTACAGCAACAGAGTGTGTGATCGCCTCACAGTGTTTCGCTGATGCCTTTATTGATCAAGAATCAACAAAACCGGCCATCATATTTCGTATAGCGGCCAAAAACGAAAAAGGTTATGGTCCCGCAACCCAGGTCAGGTGGCTACAGGATCTTAACTCTCTTCCAGCGTCAGGATCAATGAATAAACGTCCCTCTACGCAAAACAATGATAGCGGGTTGGTGAATTGGTTGGGTTTTTTTGTTAAATTTCTGTAATTAATCGTTTTTTTCTTATTGGCAGAAACTCAACAAAAAAGAACAAAATTTGAAAATTCAAAGGCAGAATTCTGCTAATAAATCGAAATCATTATGTTCGCGTTAATCATAACCATAGACCTGGCCAAAACTCCAATTTTCGATATTTGAAGATTGCTGACCTTTCATCATTTTTAACTCTTTTAAATTATTTCGATGTTATTTTTTTTTTGGTTTGTCGATTAGAGAAATAGCAAGCATATTTGTTTGGAAAAAAGTAATATATGGTTTATTTCTTCACCAGAAGGTACCCACAAAAACTTCAAAATTATGCTTTTATTATTGCAAAAAACATTCAAGACAAAATTGATTGATGTGTATAGCACACATACGTACACACCCATTTACATTTATTAAGCTGATACATAATGTTTCTGAATACCAAATTTTAAGACCACATCTGTTTTTAGCGAAAATAATTTGTTCTATACATGCATGCACCCTTTTTTTGGCGAAATTAAGGAAAATTTCAATCACCAAAAATCATATCATCTATCGCCCACACACCAACACATACACATCTTTCGAATCAATACAATGAATCCATAAGCTCTAAAATTATCACCATCAATCTATTTAAGCTGATGCATATTATAATATATATCGTATACGATTATAAAATAAGATTTATGATTTTTTCGCCAATTCAAATTTTGGTTTTCAAAACGGATAATTTTCCGAGCATTGCGATTTTGGAGAATTTCCTCTTGGACAAAAGAAAAAAGTAATGCGAAAACAATATGTTCTTTGAGTTGAAATCAAGCACATGTACACATCATACACCAAAGCTTTATGCACTAAATAATAATGTATGGTTTCACCATCAATGCACGGAAAATAGTGGAATTTTTCAGTTTTTTTTTTGAATAAAATAGAAATAAATCTCGATCCATTAGCAGTAACAAACGTATTTTTTGAGTTCGAAGATCCCGCGCTTGTCGTCCAGAATGGGTGTTTTTCAACAGCCGATGCTAATGTTCAGTATAGTTTAACCTAATGCAACCACAGCATTTAAACAGTGCATCAAAATTTTTGCATGTATCCTAATGTGAACAGAAAGAATCAATCTGTCTCGGATTCTATTTCTAGAATTCAATCCGTTTTCTAGTTGATTGTTTATTTAATCCTGCAATTTAAACATAATCGACGAAACACAAAAAAAAAATTTACTGCGGCTCGCTCAAAAGTTGGTCGTATAGGGACGGATCATCGGAAATCAACCAGTTTCACCAACAAAACAAACAGTGTAGCAGTTTTCTGGCTTATATTCTTGGCAGTGTTTGTTCCGTTCGCGAATAGTTCAGAGCTGAGCGCATTCATTCGATTAGACCGCGCCAAACAAAACGAACAAGCCAAAATGATACGACCGCGTTTGATTTTCGGAACGGTTACACTTTTCTTGTTGTTGGTCATCAATCCAAATGGTCATCAATGTGCTCCACCATTTTTAAATGATCCTGGTAATCTTTTTTTTTCGTTGAATTTTCAAGGTGATGGAATAATTACAAATAATTATCTTACACAAGGTCTAGCCTACCAACTTCAGCGTTTGTTCCGAACATCAGATTTGGATAAATTGCACATATTTTTCCGACAAATTTCCAACTCTCACGCTGATAGTGTTGATCGTGAAAAGAGCGGGAAAAAAATTACCGATACTCTATTCGAGATTCGATGTGAGATCTTGAGACTTCGTGTGCTATTCCATCATCCACAATCAAGGATCATTTTGAAAAAGGCTCCGGTTCGTGTGAAAAGTTCGTCTTCCGCAAAATTCAATCCACCCACTTCCCCCAGTGTTTCATTTCAAGTTACTTTTTTCAAACGAACCGATGGTATGCGATCAAATGCTGAGGTGATCGTTTCATTGATCGTTTCATTCTTTTCCATTTCGATCAGATTGTTCGGAAGTTGGTCATTTTGCCATACCGATCAAAGATGTGTATGAAATTGGCAACTTTCGGGGCCCAATCGAAGTGGTGTGTATTTTGAGCGGGAAAAAATCGAAAGTATTCGAAATTGACGCGCATGCGCATTCGTCTGATTTCAGATTCGAAATAATAAATTCTTCGTGGAATTCAGTGATACCAATTATGGGCCGAAATCTTCGGAATTTCGTTGTTCAAGCCCGACTACAACCACCACCACCACCACTTCGACACAAAGACCAGTGATCAATGTCAGGCCTGAGTGGTACGAGACCACCACCAATGTAAAGAATGTTCTATCGGTGGCCAATTCAAAAAAATCTTCACCAATGCAGAATCAATTCTATCCATATTTCGAACATATCCATAATTTATTGACTGAACAGGTTGCACGATCCAACTGCTATTTCCTTTTGAATTTTGAGATTGATCTTTTTTTTCGGTTTCGGACAGCTTAAACGAATCCAAGATTTGGAAGATAAATTATCCAAATGTGATTTAGATCGTTTGTGCGGTTTAGGCCAATGTCTGAAAAATCTTCACTGCCACTCTAATCAAAACAATGTGTTCAACTGTTCCCATGGTATGCTTTAGAATGAATTCTGATTTTGATTCTGTTTCTGTTTTTGGAATCATGAAATTTTTCCCGCCAAACAGATCAAGTGAAGCCTATTCAACAGCCCGCTTGTTCAAGTAATCCATGTTTTCAGGGTGTACAATGCTATGATGATCCGCGCCATGGTTTCCGATGTGGCCAATGCCCCCAAGGCTTCAACGGTGATGGTGTACGATGTGAAGACATTGATGAATGTCGCTATCACAATCCTTGTGATCCAAGAACTGCATGTATCAACACAGCTCCCGGGTTCTATTGTCAGCAATGTCCTCAAGGATTTCAAAGTCCTTTGATACGCGGTATTGGATTGCATCAAGCACAGTCAATGAGACAAGTATGGTTATGGTAGAACGCCAGGGAACGGGATTTCCGGTTCGGTCTGATTTTTTTTTTGTTAATTGCAGGTTTGCGAAGATATTGATGAATGCCAGGATGGACGAAATGGCGGATGTGTGGCAAATTCCCAATGTGTCAATAGGATTGGATCATACTATTGTGGTGATTGTTTGGAAGGATTCGTGGGCAATCAAACTTATGGCTGCCATGCTACCCAATCAATGACCATCGTTTGTCCGGACGGATGTATCTGCCATGCGGATGCATTTTGTATCAAACTAATTGGAATGGTTAAATTTGATTGCCTATGTAAAATTGGCTGGGCAGGTGATGGAAGAATATGTGACCTGGACAGTGATTTGGATGGTTGGCCGGACATAGATCTTGGCTGTGCTGATCAACGTTGCCGGGCGGATAATTGCCCACGAACACCAAACAGTGGACAGGAGGACACTGATGGAGATGGGATAGGCGATAGTTGCGATCGAGATGCTGACAATGATGGAATTCCAAACATAAAAGTACATTTCCGACTAAATCCAGTAATGAATTTCATCTTGATTTTTTCCTGAATCAGGACAACTGCCCACTAGTTTACAATGAAGATCAACAAAATCGAGATTTTCTAACCAATTCCAGCAATCCGGATAAATTTGGAGATGCTTGCGATAATTGTCCAACGGTACCTAATCCAAATCAAATCGATTCGGATCATGACGGAATCGGTGATGCTTGCGATGATGATGCCGATAATGATGGAATACCGAATATCCAAGATAATTGCCCTTATGTTTCCAATCCGGATCAATCGGACGTGGATCAAGATCGGATCGGTGATGTCTGCGACAATTGTCCCAAAGTTTACAATCCAGATCAAACGGATTCGGATAAAGATTTCGTGGGCAATGCTTGTGATACTAATGATGACAAGTATAAATCTTATAAGGTCATTATAGGGGAATTTTCCCGACTAAAGTATTTTGCTCCTTTATCAGAGATCAGGATGGAATTCAGGATAATTTGGACAATTGTCCGAATACAGCCAACGCTGATCAATTGGATACGGATGGAGATCAAATCGGTGATGCATGCGACTTCGACAAAGATAATGATGGAATTTTTGATCATCTGGACAATTGTCCATTGGTCTACAATCCGGATCAAAGAGACATCAATGGCACATCAGTTGGTGATGCTTGCCGTGAAGATTTTGATGGCGACGGTGTACCGGATATCCTGGATGTTTGTCCAGATAATCGAAAGGTGTATTCGACCGACTTTAGATCCTACCAATTGGTCGCGTTGGATCCCAAAGGAAACTCACAAGATGATCCTGAATGGATCATTTTCAACCAAGGAGCTGAAATACTGCAAACCAAGAACAGTGATCCTGGATTGGCCGTCGGTTTCCATGGATTTGGTGGAGTGGACTTTGAAGGAACACTATACATTGATGAAATCGAAGACAATGATTATGTTGGTTTTGTTTTCAGCTATCAAGATAATTCCCATTTCTATGTGATGATGTGGAAAAAAGCTGAACAACTTTATTGGCAACCAGAACCATTGCGGGCTTTGGGCGAACCGGGAATCCAATTAAAATTGGTTCATTCCAATAAAGGCCCTGGAGAGTTTCTACGCAATGCATTGTGGAAAACCGAATCCACCGATCAACATGTGAAATTATTATGGAAGGATCCTAGAAATATTGGCTGGCGTGAACGTACAGCATACAGGTGGTTGTTGTTGCATCGGCCGAAAATTGGCCTCATAAGGTGAATGGATGGAAATAATGTACTTTTCCCATAATTCTAATGATAAATTTTTTGGATTTAGATTGAGAATCTACGAAAAAGAACGTTTGGTGGCGGATTCCGGAAACATTTTTGATTTCGCGCTTAGAGGTGGCCGTCTAGGTGTGTTCGTGTTCTCCCAGAAAGCTGTTATCTGGTCCAATCTGATCTATCGATGTAATGAGGCCGTACCAAGCCCAATCTATGAACAATTGCCCACCCAATACCAAAGTCAAGTTTCGATTGATACAAGTCGTACATCGATTTTGATGCAAGAAGATATTCTAGGTAACCACGTATAGCTTGCGAACCACTTGTTGCAATATATTTTGAACTGATCGATTTATTCGATTTTCGAGTTTTAAGATTATTATTATTTTACAATGAAAAAGAAGAAGAAAAATTTGCAAAGATTTTAATAATAAATATCCAAGCGTTTGTTTTGGCCCCTATATCTATGGATCTATTTGCTTTCTTTATCCTAATTGTTCGCGGATGCGGTGGTTGGGGTCATGGTTGTGGTTTCAACCAAACCACTTATTGACTCGGTGCTGGTGCTTTCTATCGATTTGATTGAAGCAATATCCGCGGAAGAAAGTGTTTCTTCCTTGACGGTTTCAGTTACTGGTTCCCGGTCGTCATCTTGCCTGACGCTTTGCTCAGTTCCGTTAGTCTTTGGAGTATCCGGTTTATCAGTGAATAGTGTTTCCGTTTTTTCTGCTTCAACCTCTTCGACTATACGATTCGGTGGATCATCTTCTTCTCGGATAACGCTTTCCTCAGTGGTTATGAAATAATAATTGTCGGTCTTTTCTTCGTTCGAATCCAAACTACTGGGAGTTGTGCTGTTGTTGGAAAAATCGCTAAAAACGTTTTCTCTTGGTGAATTCGCATAGGATTCCGTAATAGGATTTTGGGTGGTTGTCACCATAGATGGTAGCGATTCCTCAATTGAATCTTCTAATTTTTTGTAATTGATCTGAGAAAACTTTGACATCTCAGTTTGGCTATCCGACAGGAATCCTGATTCGGTTGTAGTTCCAGTACTGTTGCTTTCGAGTGCTGTTCCTTCATCTTCAGTATAATTAATCTTCATCATGTAGCTAAGCGGTATCTCAGTGATGCTTGCCGTGACACGGCCGGATGTTAGATCATATTTGGCACTATTTTCTTCAATTATCGTTGATTCTGGAATCGGGAATTCGGTTGTTGTCCCGGGAAGATCTTGGACCGATCTGAATTCGGTTGTAGTCGTTTCCGATTGAACTGTCAAGTCTGGTGCAACAGTTGTGATAGTCGAAGGCACGATAGTTTCCTGTTGGCGACTCTCTTCCGGGTTATGATTGGTTTGCGGTGGCAGAAATCGCAGCTGGAATGGCGTATCATCATCTAAAATCAAAGATGAAGATGTGGTAACTTGAGATGGAATTCCTGGAGAGCTACTAGAAATTTCCGAATTTAAACTTTCAGTGGTGGAAAGTTCAACACTATCCTGGTTTTTCGCGGTAATAGCGGCGATTGTTTCATTGATGATTGCCATACTTGAATTGGCGGCAGCTGAAGTCCTTCTGGTCGGTGATGGTATTTTCACACTTGTTGATGAAGGCGGTGGTGAAGGACAATGATCATACCGTGGACAGCATTCACCAACCACATATTCTGGTTCACAATCGAAACGAAATTGGCAATCAGCCAATGAACAAGTGATTGAACTGCCCTGGCAATAACACGAATAACAAGGACTTTCCGCATTGTGGATTCGATCACCATCCTTGAAGTATTGACCATTGTGTTCACACCCTTCAGTCACACAAACGACAAACAATTGTATTGGAACACAAAACGCGCAATTGACCTTCGGTCAAAACGCAAACTTACCACACTGATAGGATGGGCAACATTCCCCGATACGCCGGATGGCACGGCAGCCACTTTTAACCTCACAATGTCTTAGGATGCAAGTGAAACCCGGTGGACGACATCGACATGTTTCACACGGATCATCTGTTGGAATAGGATCACCATCTTTGTAGATAATATGGTCCACGGTACAGGCTACAGGCATCATCATCAAGAGAAATTGAAACAATGATCCAATGATCCGATCAATATGGAATCCTAATCTAGATCTAGACGAGATTCAAAGAAGAACTTACCAGTTTCGTTAGCGATATAGGAGAAAGCTCTTTTGACTCGCGATAATGGTAGACAATCTGTGGAAGGAAAGGTGGTGGTGACAACAACGACAACAACAACATTGCATCAAATCAGAACACAGAGAGATTGGTTTCCGTTGACTGAATGTTGGCCACGATTAACTTACCGATGAAACTAACATGGTCGATGCTGACGAAAGAGATGATCAGGATCGAGATCAAAAATCTTGCGCCAAATCGATACATAATGAACTTCATGGAATTATTTTCTCAAATCTCGGGCCAGCGACGACACAACAAGCGAACAGACTTCGGCGCAACAAGTTTTTTTTTCGTTAACAAGCGAAAAATTATGAATAAATTTGAACAAGCCAAAAAAAGTGATCGCTGTTGCAACATACGAAAAAAAGTTTGACGATGGCAAGGTTTTGCTCAATACGAATGAATGAATTTCGATCAACTGGAAATGGCGACAAGACAGATATCGTCGTTGACCATAAAAGAGTGTCGATGAAATTAAATGATTAATGACAGAAATATGGATGTTGTTGTTGTTGGATTACAAACTCGCGCGGCTAGGCATTTATGCTTTTATCTAGAGTGGTAATTGAAGAAAAATAATATTTGAAAAATCGTCCTCGTGGTCGTTGCTGCGTTACATGGAAGCTTGGAGCCCAGTGATTGTGGATGCTACGAATGGATGTTTGTCGGAATATGTGTACAAAATGTTTGATTCCTGTTGCAATTTATATGAGGAAAAAATCAAATTCGAAAATTGATTCGCTTTGCTCAAGTCCAGCCGACTTGAACTTCGAACCGACTTTGAAAACTTAAATGAGTCTCAGAATGAAGAAGAAGAAGAAGTTGGAAGTTGGAAAAGCTTTCTGAATGTTCAACCTTTTATGATGGTAATCAATGTTTTTTTCCTTTTTCTTTTTCCTCGATTACCCAGAACTAGAATCAAAGACCTGAGGAGTAGAATGCACAGTAGTGCAATATAACAAACAATCTATTCAACCAACAAGAAGAAGAAGGAACCAGGTAAGGTGGTTGCCGCTACACATCATTTCTTTCTCTCAAACTCTCACTTTCTTGAAGTTGCCGGCAAGGCAAGCCACCACCAATAATAATGCAAAGCAACAAGAATAAGAAGCTGGTGGAAAATGACCACCATGATCAAATCAAATATCCCCGCATACACTTTACTTAATTTTCAAGAGTTTTGTCCAACAACAACAACAACGACAGATAGACAACAGGGGAAAAGTCAATAGTCGTAGCAATCACCATCATCAAATATCATCCCTTGAGGGCAATGAATGGATGGTGGTTACCTATTGGTGTATGTATGTTTGGTTCGCGTTCTTCACTTTGGTGAAGAATCGGATTTGTTAGCAGACCAGCCAAGACCAATAGCCTTCCATTTTCCATTCATTAGTTGGTCGTTTTACCATTGGATAAATGGTGTATTTTTTTGTTGGTTTTTTTTGGCTAAAAACTTGAAATTTGAATCTTGTTTTCCACCAAACAGAATCTTTTCTGGGCTATCAACATGATGACCACTCAGAAAAAAGTCGCTCAAATTGAATAAATTAAGAGAAGATTCACGTAATGTAAAAAAAATTTTATTCGTAGAAAAAACTTTATATAAAAAAAATTACAAAATTAGGAAGCTTTTATGGATAAGTGGAGTTCGAGTGGATATTATTGCCAAAATATCGGTTTTTCAATGTGTTATATGATAGCTAAATTATGGAAAAAAAATTAAATTTTTGTTGTTGTCATGTAGCCGAAATGGTTTTCGCCCTGGCAACGATATGTGTGGTTTCAATTGAATCGGGAAAATTTTGCAATAATTTCATGTTAGATGCAAAATCACCCATCATTAGTTGATCACGAAGTATCCTGAAAAGTGAAAAATTAAGAGAATGATTGGCACAACAACACAACAACAAAAAAAACACTTACAAAACCATAGAACAGCATAGCTTTAGCAGGAAGTTGAAACGATTCTCATCGGAAAATAGATAATCCCATAATCTCAGCACATCTATGGATGGATAATAATTAAAATAATGTCAAATTGACCAAAGTCAAATTTTGCAAATTAACATACCAGGTAGTGGAAATTCTTGTGATAATAGTAGAGTGATCCAACGAAAAGCGTAATAATGTGGTTTGATTCCTTGTATCAAATTGATTTGTTGGCAAAGTTCGTGATCTTCTTTCGATAAAATATTGACAAAACGATCCATCAGACTTACGATGCCGGTAGCTTTATCCGAATCAGCGTGCTTATTGAATATGTCACGAATTTCACTCATCAAGTTGGTGAAACACCAAAAAGTATCTGCTTCGCTGTGATCTGTTTTGATGCAAAAGTTGGATTTTTTAATGATAAACAACAGAAATGTGAATCATCGACAAACCTTTCCACGGGGGTCTGCTATCATTTGCAAACACATAATATATTGGTCCTATTATTTCATTCATTCCTTGCACATAACCTTGTCCAGGGTTCAATTTTGCGTAAATGAACAAAATTCTGGCAACCACTTGCCAATGGAATTCATTATCCAATGATGATTCACATGCTGATGTGCTATTTTGATCGAAAACACGATTCTTTTTAATGTTGGTCATGCCAAAACAATCTTTGACCACGTCCACACTTTGGGCTGAGTTGGTCATTCTGCCTAAAATATCACAGTCGGATGAATTGAATTTTTTGGCAATTTTTTGCTGAAAAAACGAAATATCCGGATATAAACGACGAACATCTTTATCACTAAAATTGGCAAATCATCAATAATAATCATTAATAATGTATCAAAAATATTAAATTTTGGGAATACAAACATTTGTTGAAGAATTTCATTTTCTCGAAAATAATTCTTCCAATTGCTATTCGGATCCGTATTCAAAGGCTATGGAATGGACAAATTTATTTTGGTTAAAACCGACTCTTTTCATTATTTCATTATTGTGTCGCCTCACATGATCATCTCTCGATTGACCAACTTTGCCATTTTCTATGATCAAATCATTTATAAATTCTTGATATAATGTTCGTTTTCGTTCCAAACATTCGTTCCAATCATTACGTTGGATTGGTAAATAACCGAGTAAAATCTTTCAGGTTTAAACGGAAAAATCATTAAATTGGGGGTGTTTCATGTCGCGAACGGAAACAAAATTAAACCTTCCAGACAATCGAACGAATGTGTTTATCATCGTCGGGACATCCACTTTCGAAGCAAATCTTTCGTAAATGATCAATATCCAAAACTGAAGCCTGATCTTCGTATATCAAATTATAGAATGATTGTATCCTAACAAAGCCAACACATAATTTTGGAGAAAATCTTCAAAATGAAATGAACAAATACCTTTGTTTGAAAGCCATCTCGAAGACAGACAGATTTATCAGAAAAAATATGCTTGAGCAAATCGTGTTTTCAGGACCGAAATCACAATCATTTTGTTGTGGTTGTTGATAATTTTTTTGGTATTGATATTTGCTCCGATCCACTTGTATTATTGGTTCATCATAATGATTGAAAACATTTGATTATATTGTCAAAAATCAAACTAGAAGCAAGATTGTCAACAACAAGAGCTTAAGTGGAAAACAATGCCATGCGTATTTTTCTTATCATCCAAACGCCAGTTCAGATCATCATCATCAGCTGCTGCTGGATGGGTGATTACTAACATTCACGATATATCGATACTTGTTATTGTCACTCAAAATCTATGGAGTCCCATATGCTAAAAGTCATTAACATTTCAGCGTCAATAAGAAACCAATAGTAATTGACCATGTTCATGATCTTAATTTATCCCAAAACAATCATCTTGAAATTACAAATTGTTTTAAGTGTTTCAAGAGATTCTTAATTGTTCGATTATTATTATTTTTTGTTGTGAAAACAATGCTTGTTATGCAATTATGGTGGTTTTTATTTAGCCTGTAGCAAAATAATCTGAATCCTGCTCCTCCGTCGCCAACGCTTTCTTTCAACAAATCAGACATCGAGACACAGAGACAAAAGAGATCGAAGCACTCGACGATTAAAATCCAACATACAACCACGATCATGAAGATGATATGAATGCGGTGAATGTTTTTTTTACCATAAATAGATATTAAATGTTAAAGGAAGACAATCAAAAGCAAGCAGGTGTATGGTGTTGTAAAGCGACAAGAGTAACATTTATTTATATAAGTGTTGTGCTGCCTTGATCACCAACATCGCCATCAACATCATCATCACAACAACCGAAAAATCCTTGTCAATAAGCTTTATTTAAACACATAATCTTTCTAACCAACATATTAATTTTGTTATTATCCTCAAATATCCAAATACTCAATTTCCATCTCGTCGCTAGGTATACGTAGATTTATGGTATTGTTTTGTTGATCAAATGGTAACACAGCATTATATACCATACTATTTTTTTGGTTTCGGTATCCATAGAAAACTGTAGTAGAAAAAATATAATTTATGGCCTTTTCTTCTCAACTCTTCTCTGGTTTTTTTGGATTTGTTTGAATAAAAATTCTTTATTTTATCATACAACACAACATTCCACCAACATATTCAGAAAAAATGTCTTTAGAAGATCCGTTTCTGATTGTGCAAAAGTAAGTAACTGATAAATACCGTTTTATTGTGGATTCTAATCATTTTTTTCCGAATGATTTAAATGTGCTCAGTGAAGTGTTTGATGCATTACATAAGCTGCGAAATAATTTCACCCGATGGACAGAAATACAATCTAATCCGAATGAATTATCTCGGGAAGATTATCAATCTTTCTTCACCGAATTAAAGAACGCTCTCAAAAGTATACAATGGGATTTGGATGAGCTTGAGGAATCATTGGGTAATATAATTCCATTTATATGTCAAATCCATCAACGATAATCTCTTGATATTTTTTTTTGTTTCGTAGAAAATAGTGAACGTACTTTGAATTTGGATAGTAATGAATTACAGAAAAGGAAAACATTTATTGAACAAACACGTGCAGAAATCTTATCCATGAATGAACAGATAGCCAAAGGAAATGCAAAATTCAAAAAGCCAGATTTTTCCGCGATTAACTTTGTTGGCGGTGGGTCTCAATCATCATCATCATCGCAGCCACAACCCCATCAATTACAAACTGGTACCAAATATTATCGTTTGATCAATGAACCAGATGTTGGTGTGTCACATCAGCCGGCATCAATGAATATGACCAAAAATTTTGATGATGATGAACACAAATCACCTTATGTTACCAATCATTCAGTGTAAGTTGATCAACCTTTTTCACCTCGATCATTTGTCCACTATTTTTTTCTTGTTTTTTGTTTTCGAAGAACCATGGATGAAACTGAACATAATGTTCATGTAATCAGTGGTAACCATAATAAACTGGAATATCTCCGGCAATACTGGTCTTCGATTCCAGGTAAAAAAAATCTGATTCCATAATTTTTACCATCATAACCATGGTCATTTTTTCACCCAAAAAAAAGCGAGGCAACGACTGATAGCCGGATTCTCCACAACAGCCACCTTGCTCGTGTTGCTGCTCGTTTGGTTACTATGAAATCCGATAACTCGAAATTATGCTTCGATTCAAGTGTAAATATTCTACGACAATAACAAACACACAGACTAGAAAACCCTTGTAATCCTGGTTTATTGGAATCACTGGTTAATTGATTTTTTTTGAATATTTTATCGCAACTTTTAACATTTTTGATTTTTAAATGATCAGAATATGTTTTTTTTTATATTAAAATTATGGAAAAATTTTGATGAATAAATTTTTTGGTTATTGTTTTGATCATCATCAACCACCATGCAATGTTGATATGAATAGAATATTATCATTAGGCTGAATTCGGTAATCAAGATCGCCCAACAGCTCCCAATCAGTGTCGTTGACCAGCACCAATATTCCTGGCCGAACGGTATCACCATTGCAAAATAATTCTGGTCTTTCCTGCAAATATTTATCACGAAGATGATGGATCAATTTTCGCAGTGTCCATGGTTTTTCATCATCAACATCCAAATGAATGTTTAATTTTTTTTGATTGCCAAACAACAATTCTGCTCCACCACTAAATTCAATCAGCACTGGTAATTGTTTTGAATCGGTCATTTTCTTCTTATGTTATTAGTTCTCGAATTTGGATTTCAACTTTTTGTTTCCGAAAACCAATCGAACAACACCAACACGATTTTAAAAATAAAAATACGATGATCGACAAGAGCTAATTGACATTCAATAATAAACAACGCAACGTGTTTGACGGCTATAATGACGCATGAGTGTCGCTGTAATGAGCTTATTGTTAAAAATTTTTATTGCTCCGCTGCCATCTTCTCGTTCATTTTGGCTGGATTAGCACTGTTGACTTTGATATTAGTTTTGTTTTGTTTCAACGAAAGTGGACGTTCAAAATGCTCACCGAAGTAGATGTCTTCATCGGTAACAATACATTAATTGATCCGAAAATTTATGAATATTGGTTGGACGGGTTTTCAGGTCATTATTCTTGAGATTGTTTTTTTTTGTTTGGTATAAGCTCATCCTTTTTCTCGTAGCTCAAGATGCTGGAAAAGAAGTGCGAGAAAAAGAATATACAACTTTAGGACACGTGAATGAGAATTTAATTACAAGCTATGTATTTGATCAATTTCGTACATTTCAAATGATCGAAAAGCTACTTTATCAGCCCACACATCTTCAGGAACAATGGACTTTTCAGATGACTCCGGCAACACAGCGAATATTGATTGAAAAATACTATGATTTTGATGATTCGGTTGTAAGAGAAATTTTGGGCAAAAAACTATCCGCAAGAAATCGCAAAGAATTAGATGAAGTAAGCGAAAAAACACAAGTTTCGATCAAAAGTTGCCGTCGACAATTTGACAATATTAAACGTGTGTACAAAACTGTGGAAGATATGAACGGTAACCTTTGCCAAAACATTCAAACACATTTTTTACTACCACACGAATTGGCCAAAAAATATGCTGCCATTGTTTACATTGCCATCAATCGTTTTGAAACTTCCAAAAGAAAACTACAATATTTAAAATTTTCCGATTTTCTTCATTGTGCCCTGGAAATCATGAACAATTGGTCGTATAATAATTCTGAATGCAATAAATATGATGAATCGATGGAAATCAATCGCGATTTCTTACACGAATTGCGAGAATTGCGAATCATTCTCGAGAAAGAATTGCTGGAGGAACATAGAATGCTGGTGATACGGATGCTGAAAACTCATTTGCCTGACAAAAAGTGCAATGATATCGATGCCTCGTTCAAGGTTGGTTCCACGGAAATCAAAATTTTGTTCCTATTTTGTTCCATTGTTTTTTCCAATAGACCATGTCCAGGAATATAATCAACATTGCATATGGATTGAATCACATCAAAGAGATACGTGATCTTTTCTTGGATATAGTTGAAAAAATTATTGATTTATTTAAATATTTGAAATTGAACCAAACCGAAACGGCACTATTTTTGAAATATTACAAAGAAAGTCCTCAATTTATGGAACATTTTAAAATGTAAGGTCGATTGGTTGGTTGATTTAACTTCAAGCTTCATTTTTTTTAATTTTTTGCCTTTTAGAAATCGTAATCTGTTGAAAGTTTGGGATAGATTCATAACCACATTCAACAGTTGTGTGCTGAAAATGTATTATTGAATGGACATGGATGGGTTTTGATTGAATTGTTTGTTTTAAATCGTATTTTATTATTCAAGATTATCCTGCTTCAACATATTGAACTTGTTTTCCAAAAATTCCACATTTTTTTCGATTATTTCTAGTCTTCTTTTCAAAATTATAAGCTTTGTTGAAAACATTATTCCTTGGAATTAAAAAATTAAAATTATTTTTTTTTTCAATGATATTCATGAGAAACAATACCGATACGATTCAATTGGCGAGTCAATTCTTGACAAATTTTTGTGATGTTGATGATGAATTCACGTTGTTCCCAATTTTGAACAATGTCCAATCGTATTTCTGAATCGAGATCCATTTTTCAAACACTGGACAAGACTAACACCCAATAAACACAAACAACAAAACATCCCGGATAAGTGATTTCCGGCACAAAAAACGATTGATAGAGCGACAATTTTATTTTGGCTAAAACAATCGATTACATTGGCAATAAGAAATTAGTTGAATTTATTTTCCAATTCTTTCAATTTTGCTTGATAATCGATCAAATGGTGTTGATTATCACGGAAATATTCCAAACCAGCCTTTGTATCATTGACTTCTTCCGAAATTATCATCCGATTTCGTTCGATTTCCCAAGATTTTTCATTGATTTTTTCAATTTCATTTTGATCCTGCAATTGAGGAAAAATATATCAATACACATAATGTAAACAGAGAAACGACAATCAAACTATACCAAGATCAACTGTTGCAATTTTTTCTTTGTTTCATCATCAATAATGTCACTTGTCTGTGATTTTTGCTGTTGTTTGTGTTGTTGTTCAAACAACCGAATACAATGATCCAGATATGAATTTAATTTTTCCTAAAATTCAAAAAATGGAAATGTTATTTAGGCATTTTCGAGTGTCAACAACTCACATTGTTGTAACTTTTTTCAAATTTTTCCATAGATTTGGTCATTTTTCTTTCCAAACGGCCGACATTTTTGTATAATTTCATTCGGTCGAATTCTTTGTCGAAATTTTCGTGAAGACTTACCAGAATATTCTTGAAAATTTGTCGAAATTCATTTTCAGAGGCCATTTTTGTGGAAGAAAAACGCTTGCACGAAACCGCCAAAATTTCGCTAAAATGATTCGTAGTGGACGTATTGTTGTTTTGGCATAGTTGCCACTAGGAGTCACTGGTGTGCCTGTTTATTTGCACTCACAGCAATTGCTTCGAATTCGAACGACGAACACAACACAGACACGATTGCATCAGTGACACTTTTCTTTAATTTTCGTCAAATTTCTTTTAAAACAATCTCAATCAATTAAAAATGTCCGTTTTTCTTCGAAATCCAAACCTATTGAATTGTTATCGACAATCCAAATTTGTGCTTGTCACCACGTCATCAGTAAAAAATGCAAATTTGTTCAACAATGTACGATTGTTTAGCGTCGGCCGTGGTGGAGGTCGTACAGGCCGATTTGCGGCCAAGGAAATTCCCGTGGCCAAACCAGGTAGATCATTGAAGGACATTCTCATGCAACCGACCTCTGGAGCGCCATTTTCTCTGGGGGCTAGTGCGGCTGCCGGTGCATCGTTATTTGGTCTTGGTGCATTGTGCTATTATGGTTTGGGCTTGAGTAAAACGCCTGGAACATTCGAGAATGCATAGTATGTTTCATGTTTCGAATCAATGTTTTTTTTTTTGGAGAAAAATTATTTTAATTTTTTTTCTATCTTAGTGCCTGGCCTAATTATGTTCGGGAACGGGTCAAAAAAACTTATCTTTATTTTGGATCTGGATTGGCTATTACCGCTTGCTCAGCGGTCGCAGCATTCCGAAGCCCCCTGGTTATGAACTTGGTTACCAGAAATTCTTTTATGGTCAGTGTCCCTTGAAGATTATTTTTTTTAAAATAATAATTTTCTATATTTAGGGCATCCTTTTGAGCATCGGGGCCATGATCGGCACATCAGTTCTGGCCCAATCCATCCCGTATAAGGAAGGTTTTGGTGCTAAACAATTGGCATGGGCGTTGCATTGTGGCGTGGTCGGTGCCGTGATTGCACCATTGTGTATTCTTGGTGGCCCATTAATGTTACGTGCCGCAATTTATACCGCTGGCATTTCCGGTGCATTATCCGCGATCGCATACTGTGCACCGAACGAAAAATTTCTCAACATGGGTGGGCCCTTAGCCATTGGTCTGGGATTTGTGTTGGCCGCATCGATTGGTTCGATGTTAATGCCTCCCACCACAGCGTTGGGCGCATCATTATATTCCATTAGCCTGTATGGTGGTCTGATTTTGTTTTCAGCATTTTTACTGTATGACACCCAAAAAATTGTCCGTAAAGCTGAACAACATCCATTATATGGTGCTGTTCCTTATGATCCAGTTAATGCGTAAGCAATGATATATAACAATCCTTTCGAAAAAAAATTTCAATTTTTTTTCTTTATGAATCTACAGTTCAATCTCCATCTACATGGATGTCATCAACATTTTTGTCCGTATCGTAACCATTTTGGCCGGTGGTTCTGGATCAAAAAGACGCTGATTCTAAAACACACAGATTTTGTCAATACATTACTAATAATTTTTTCTTGTTTTCGTTTTATTGATTGTAAAAAAAGTAAAAAATCAACATCGGTAGCATAAAATAATACACGATTATTGTTTTTGATTGTTCTTAAATTCGAAAATTTCCTTCAGCATTGGTCTAAAGCTCTAGAAATTTCTCTTACCACAATGTCTTTTCCCATTATTGTTTGACGTTCTTGCACTAGTTCCTTACAAAGAGTGGTTAATTTAGCTTTGGATGCGGCAACAATCATTAATTGATTAAATACGTCCCGTTGTGCATCGCTGCCGCCCATCTTAACAATATCCTTTTTGATCGACAATAAACGATCTACTGTATTTTCATAATTTTCCCTTTTGAAATCAATCATTGACAGTAAAACCTGTTCGGTAACCGCAACCCAATCATCTTTTATCAAACCTTCGGAACCGATAGAACGTAAATCCTCCAACAATTCTTCTGCTTTATCCGGCCTATCACAACCCAAACAAGTCATTGCGAAATGTGCGGTATTGAAACCAAGAGCTTGATCAGGAAAATGTGGTTCACAAGTTTTGTACAAATCTTGCCAATGTTTTTTCGATCCATCAAACTTGCTTGGAAATAATAGATCCAACCTGTAAAGCAGCGAGGCAGCATCCACAATGTCCAACATTGATTGATTTTTGTTGGCTCTTGGTCCGATCTCTTTTTCGTAGATTGCAATGGAATCTTCTATTTGTTCCAATTCGATCTGAAATAGCGACCAATGCCAATAATTGTGGCAAGCCAAATAATTACAATCATGCCAATCGGGTTTTGTTTGACCAATTGCTTGTACGCCTTCATCGATCCGGTGTTGCATGGTGTGTACATGAGCCAAAGCGTGTACAGCCCAAGCATCTTTTGGAATCTTTTGCAATCCAATCTTGGCTTGTCGTTCTGCTTGCGAATATTGTCGTCGTTCTTCCAAGCCGAATGCATACATTCCATGGATGTATCTGTGATGTTGATAAAAAATCAATCATCAATTCTTACTAGCGATTTGGACTTTTGATGATATTACCCCTGTAATGGGTCTTTGCTATTTTCCCATCGAGGATAAACCCTTTCGATGGAATCCAGTAAATTTTGCTTGTCGCCCAAGTAAAAATAAACATCATGAGCAAACTTCAATGCCATCATATCCATGGGAAATTTGGCCAGGATTTTCTCCCAAATTTGGGCTGCTTTGCCCATGCTACCTTGAGCAAAAAAATCAATTGCTTCAACGTGTTTGGACTCGCGCCATTCAATCAATGATCTTTGCTTCTCTTCCATTCTTTTCAAACATTGCAATTCCGTCCGAAGTCTTGGATCACTACGAATGGTTTTATCTGTTGCGATCAGATCCAATCCTATCGCCAAAGTGCGACCAAGTAGGAAATTAGAATCTTCATCGAGCATTTTTTCCACGGTAGTTGCCAGTCCAATATCATCATCGTACCAACCAACATACTGTTGGTTTCGACAAAAAAAAACTTTACAAAAAAAATCTACCACAAAGAATTCAGAATACTGGAACCTGAGTTAATGCGGAATCGAAAAGCTTAACAGCACAATCCGAAGCTGTACTTTTGATTGGCAATCCCTGAGAGTTCCATTCCTGAAGATCGCGGAAATGTTGTCGAAGTTTCATGATGATAATGATTGCTACTTGTTGCTTGATTGATATTGATCACCAGATAGTATTTCGAGCTTCGACTTCAAGCGCAAGGATATTCTTACCACATTGATTCATAAATGTAGAAATGGTAATTTGGATTAGGCTCCATGGACACAAGAACTACAAAGTTGAAATTCATTCATATTTTATTTTATTTTTGATTTGAAAAAAAATTGTTTTTTAAATGCTCAACCTAAAGATCTAAATGAACCAATGTGATAATAGTTTGATTAGAATAGTTTTCCTTTCAACAACTCCATATCTTCGAGTTTTTGTCGTTTGATTTGTTGATCCAATTCGATTAGATGTTGTTTCACCATTGATGCTAAAGATGGGTCCAAATCGGCGACGCGTTGAAAATCTTTCTTGGCTTGTTCCACGTTCCAAACAGCTGAATGGGCTTTGGCGCGGCGATATAAGGCTTTGACATTTTTCGGATCCTTTTCCAACACTTCATCCGTATGTCTAATGGCCGGATAATATTGCTGCAAATATAAATCACATTGAGATAAATTGCATAGCAATGGAATTTTCTGCAGATCATAATTCAACCAATCTGTATCGCCCGGTCTTTCTCTGTTCATCAACTGTTCCAGAATGGCCAAAGCTTTCCGATACTTGTACGAAGCATCTTCAAAACGTTTATCGGCAAACAATTGATTACCTTCCATCTGCAGGATGGGGATGTTTTCCTTCATTTCCTGTTCGTTCATCAACCAAATCTCTTTGTCAACATCATTCGGTTGATCAACACGAATCAGCTCAATCGTGAATCGTAAACATTTTGGTGGTTTTTTGATTAATTCATCTAAATCTTTGTGGCCAGTGCCTGACTTTGCCGCCATACCACAACAACTGGATCTTTTGGCTGGATCATGCTCGTGATCATGAGGATTGGCAAAATTGCGATAAGATTTTGATAACAGTGGATAAACATCGCGACAAAGTTCCCAATCCAGGCTAATCTGTGATATCTCCCCCAACCGCATATGTTTGATCCATTCTTCCCATAGTACAAATTTGAATTGTTTCCCAATGAACAGCTCCATCGGTTTGTTGGATTTCTTTGAATCATCTATCACCACCGTTTCAGAATCATTATCGGAGCCGTTGTAGCAAGCTTCAGTTTTAAAATTAAATGTGACCTTTTAGTTAAACGAAGCAAAACAAAAAAAATTAATGCAAAATTTTTGAAAAATTCAAATCAATTTACTTTAACCCCGTTTTGATAACAAGGGACATCACCTTTACCAGGATTTATAATCTTACGATTGCGGATCAACGAATTAAGAATCTCTTTCGTTAAATTAAGGTTTTTATCATTATCCATGGCTGAGTTGATTCTGTGGATTGTTGGCTTGAAATCGACTTGACCTTTTTCTAAAATAGCTTCTGTTGATCCAGGTTCTAGAATAATCTTCCACCATTTTGGGAGGGCATTTTGCGGCTGTTGTTTGGCTTTCGCTTTGTTTCAGTCTATATAAAAGTAAACATTGAATTGGTTTTTTTTTGTTGGATATTTTTTTGGGACCAACAACGCTATTTTTACAGCTGTTTGGTGCAATCACATCTGATTGACGTCATTTATTTTTTTTCTTGTAGCCTCTTTTTAAATTCAAAATGTATGATTCTAATTAGAAAATTATCAATTTTCCACGAATTATGGATAACATAATTTATATAAATTTCATCAAAAAAAATGACTTGATCAAGGTACATCAGAAAAAAACCATATAATGGATGGCTTTGGCAGGAGTCAAATCCGAATCAATGTCGTTTTTCACCCAATTTCCAAGTGTAAAAAGTGTTCCAGATCAAAGAAAATACCGATACGACCACCGCTCTGAACGATAATGGTCAGGATGACTAAAAATTTAATTTCGAAATTAAATTAATCTTACCGATAATGTAATGGAATCACATAAAAATTCACAATCTGTACAGCTGGCCATATTTGATAGCTAGCTTTCATGATATCAATATAATTTTTCTGGATATTCTGTTTGATATCCGAGTAAGATTTGCCATCCAGAAGTCCAAGAACTACTAGAGCGAAAAAGTTGATCGATGGATTGAAAAAGCTCTGATCGATTATCACTTTCTGCCAAGGTTTTAGGATTATATTTTTGGCTGCGCCAAAACGACGATCCAAAATTGGATACCAAATAGATATGCAAGGACCCTGGTTGTGAAAAAGATTGAATGGTTTAATTAGATTCAACGGTTGAGAACTCTGATTGATTTGATTGAGGACAATTAAATTCAAATTGGCAAACAACGATATAGGCACAAAAAAAAACACTTACAACATAAACCAAACCGAAAACGGCAAACTTCGCGGTACGTTTCCAGTTTAGATTTGGTTCTTTTTCAATAAGCTTCTGCGCAATTATATCACCGGAAGCTACCAATGTACCCGTTGTGATGCATTGTGTTTTGAACGGATGGGCATGCAAGATCCGATTATAAGCACGGAATATGTTCATTTTGGGCAGAAAGACGAAAAACTCAGTCCAAATGCACGTGGTTGTGTGGATCGGTGGACATGTAAATTCAAGCTCTTAAGTGTTTAATTCAACGAAAATGCGAAAATTATCAACACGCCAACAGATTTGATTTAGAGTCCTCGAATCACATGGTTGTGTATGAGCAAATCAAATGATTGTTGCATGCGAAAATCCGAAACCAATGTGGGTAACAAAGTCTACGGATTTTTGAAGAGGCCTTCTTTTTTCAAATTTTTCAAAATTTTTTGGCGCTATTTTTTTTTCGCTGATTGACGACAATTAGTTGATTGGTTTTGGATCAAGCAGGTTTGTTCGATCTCGAACTTAATAGTTAATTTTTTTTTGATTGATCGGCTGTCATCGTACGGCCAATGCAATTAGTTGAATGTGATGTAAATGCACCGGAATCGATGGCCAATGGAATATTCATGAGGCACACGGAATAGGTATAAAAATCGGTATAAATTGAAAATCTTCTATTTTCGCGATGAATTGTCTGAAAACCACCGCCAAAGTTAGAATACTGTTGGAAATTTCCGTGACCTTGGACATTATTTTGGAACGTAAAGATACCGTGTATTATGCTGGTGAAAAATGATAGTCGGTCATTTTAAGGTGCTTTTGATTAAATGGGCCAAATGATCAACCGGCTGCGGATGAAACTCAATCGTTTATATGTTTTTATATTTTTTTTATCAGAATTGTAACTAAAAATCTATCAGTAAATAAAGAAACTTCAAAACCATAGAGGTTAGATAGACAAAACCTAAAAGGAAGGGAATTTGCCCATGAATTTTAAATTATTATTTTCATTTTTTTTTCGGCAATTTCTTTGTAGTGTATTGCCATACAGACTGTATCGCCAAGAGATTGCGCGAGGCGATTGGCGCGAGGCTAGGTTAGATTAGGTCAACCTCCACCCAAAAAATGTCCATAAATTGAAAAAAAATTAAATAAAATAGAAATTCACCAATTTTGCCATAGAGAATACATTGTGAGATCGCCAACAGATGGCGCTCATGCAAATTCACTACATTTTTCAGAGTGTGCAAGCATTGCAAACACCTCTCCTCGGCCATCCTGACAAATCGCTCTTTATTTTAGAATCATTTTATGAATCTTACCTGCAAAAAAAAAATTTTCGAACACCATGTCGGATGAACTAGATTTAGCACCAGAACAGATAGATCAAGAATTTGATGAAGATGGTAAGTGGTAATTTCTGAGATAACCGCATAGCCAATTTTCAATCATTTTTGGCTACTCATTATTTTCGTTATCGATTCTGACTAATCATTTTTTTGTTATCATTTTTCACTGATCATTGTTTTTGTTACTATTTTCGGCAGAGACTGTAGTTAAAATCAAAGAAAAAGCAACCAAACGAAAAGGTCGCGGATTCGATAATGGTTCGATATTTGCCAACAATTTTGAAAATTTTTTTTTTTGTAATCTTTTTTTTTGTTTTGGATTTTGTTTACAGAAACCTATAATCTTGGTGATTATGGCCAATACGAAAGCGTCGAAAGCGAAAGCAATGAGCCCGGACCACAAAAATGTGAATATTTTTCAAAAAAAAAATGCAAAAATTCTTAACTTTTGATTGTAGCCGTTGAAGGTTGGATCTTGTTTGTCAGCGGTGTCAACGAAGAAGTCGAAGAGGATGATGTTTATCAAAAATTCGCCGAATTCGGACAGATCAAGAATATAAACATCAATTTAGATCGACGAACCGGATTCTTCAAGGTAAACAAACCAACAAAAGCTAATTCGTAAAATGGTTTTTGTAATAATTTTTTTTTTGGTGATCAGGGATATGCTTTGGTCGAATTTGAAACTTATAAATCAGCCGCATCGGCATTGCAAGCCCTCGATGGTTCTGAATTGTATGGGCAAAAAATTTCGGTCAATTGGTGTTTCGTCAAAGGACCACATGGAAGGTAAATAATGTTTTTTTGTGATAATAATCAATTTAAAATCGATAAAAAACTTATTTTTTTCAGAAATAAACATTAAATTTCATCATATTCTGTAATCATATTCTGATTGGAAAGTCTTCAGTATCCAGCAGCTTATTCTTTAGTTGTTGTTTTTTCCATAATAACAGGCTTGAAAATTCAATCTTCATAAAAATCTTGTGTTTCAAATCATCTTACTCATATCGTTTATATGTAAAACAAATCTTCACCTAAATATACTAATAAATTCGAGCTAAAAAAAGATTATTACGATTAAAAAATTGATGAAAAAATTGTTTTTGCTGCTTGAGGACAATTAGTTGATTGATTTTGGATTTTGGATCAAGCAGGGTCATTCGATCTCGAACTTACTGGTTAGTTTTTTTTTTGATTGATCGGCTGTCATTGTACGGCCAATGCAATTAGTTGAATGTGATGTAAATGCACCGGAATCGATGGCCAATAGAATATTTATGAGGCACATGGAATAGGTATAAAAATCGGCAAAAATTGAAAATCTTCTATTTTCACGATGAATTGTCTGAAAACCATCGCCAAAGTTAGTCCGCTGTTGAAAATTTCCGTGCAAACCTTGGACATTATTTTGGAACGTAAAGATGCTGTGTATTATGGTGGTGAAATTATAGCCGGTCATTGTAAAGTGCTTTTGATTGAACCTTTGGATGTGGATAAAATCAAAATCAAATTCTATGGTCAAGCTAAAACCTATTTAGAAAACAATAAAAGCCGTAATGCAATCGAACATGAACGATTGTTTCAGCAATTTTTCTGGCCTAAAGATCGTTAGTTTAGTTAGTTTAGTTCGTTGACAGTATCATCTAATTCGGTTGTCGGCAACAGTTTTCATTCCAACATCGCTTCAACCTGGCCTACATGAGATTCTATTCAATTTCATGGTTCCCATCAACATTCCGAGCACTTTTGAGTATAAAGAAAGCCGAATCAAATATAAAATTGAAGCAATATTCGGTTTGACCCGCAAACATGTCCAAGTGATAATAATGACCGATCCGAACATTTCCATTAGTAAACTATTGGTAAGTTTGTCGATAGCTAAAGTCGATGTGTTTCGCTTTGGTTTTCCAATTAGTTTTGGTGTCTACTTGCTTAGCTACCGATTTGCAAAATCAAACAGAAACATATTGGCCTTTTAGGTGGCCGTTCAGTATCATTACGATGCGAATTACCTCGGACCGGATTCACTATAGGCCAATTCATTCCAGTCACCTGTACCATTGTTAATGGATCGGACAAATCAATGCAATTGAAGGCCACCATAAGGCAGCAGATCATTTTAATGGCGTTGGCCGAGAAGAAGGCTTCCTTCAGGAAAATCCACTCATTGGACGGGCCAGAGATACGGCCCAATTGTCAATGTAAACATGTATTCAATGTAACAATTCCGGAACGTTTACCTATCGTGTTTGATACTTGCAAATTAATTCATGTCAATTATATTCTTGATGTTTATCTATCCATACCGATAGCACGGGATTTACATTGTAGAATGATCATAGTCTTCACTAATCAATGGTTAGATGTGAAATCTATTGATGATGTTTTTAAAACCAACACATCCATCAAAAACACCATCTATGGCCCAAGTACAATGTTTCCATTACATGAGGATTCATTGGAAGATATTGGCAAGGATTATGATCAGGATCCCCTGACCAATTGAGATCCGGGATTTTGAGATTTAAATTTCAGACAAAATAAAATAAAAATAAAAATAAGATGACGTAAATTGTATGATTCATAATTAGATTCAATCCACTGCAAAAGCGATCCGTTTCAATGTAATCTCTAATATTGGCTGGATTGCATCTGTATGAGACACAAGTATAATTTTCGGAGGGTGTTCCTGCCGCCAGCCTTGATTCTGGCCAATTTGTTTGATGCCAATTGTTACGCTACACTTTTGATCACTTTTGTCCAACGGTATAATGTATTGATGGCGTATACGAGTGTACGAGTGGAAAAATCAAGTGTGCAACTTGTTTTTCGATTATGTTTCCTCGACAACCACAATGGCTTGTTAATGCAAGAGTATATAGTAGGATTTAGCTGAGGATGTTTTACAATGGATGCTGGACAGTTACGATTTTTCCACAGAAATTCCAATCAAAACCCTCCTTCTCTCTAAATAAGCCTGTTGTTCAACAAGATGAATTTTATACGGGGCCTACTGGAGAACAAGGTCGAACAAGTGTCCATCATTTTGGACAATCCAAATCAATCATTTTTTCCTGGACAATTGATCACCGGCCGTATTGTGATTTCATTGAATAATTCCATTGATTATGATCGTTTGGAATTGATTTTCAAAGGGCGTGCTCAGGCCAGTTATGAAAGAAGTGTTTCGCATCGAGTTGGTGATAAAACTGAACATAGAAAGGAACGCGTCTGGGACAAATTAATACTTTTTCGATATCTTTTCAAATTTTCTTATGGTAAACTTGATTATATATTTATTTAAAAAGAAATCAGATTTACAATTTAACTTTGAAATTTTGCAGGATACGGTAGCAAGATCGGGGCTGGTAGACATGAATTGCCATTCCAATTCACCATTCCCACCAATATGCCTAGCTCTTTCAAGCTTCATAATTTTGCCAAAATTGAATATAAAATCAAAGCAATTGTTGGTGGCAAGGTCCAAAAAATCTTTCCTGATATTTGTGGGCTTCCAGCAGTATCACCGGATCAACTGTATCTTCCGCTACATTGTGTCAATTCCAAAAAAGTTGGCCTATTCAATGGCAAGCAATTAAATTTGGATTGTGGTTTGCCACGAAAAGGATGGACATTAGGTCAAACGATCTCAGTTAACTGTATGATTGAAAATCATTCCAACAAACAAATGAAGTTGAATGCTTCGTTGGTACGTTTTGTTCACATTACGGTTCGTAGTCATCGGGAATCTCGTAAGGAAAAAATCCTAAATACAACTGATCAAATGATTGAAGCTAATTACATTGGACATAGATCTATTGATTTCAAGCTGCCCGATCGTTTGCCAATAGTTTATAATACATGCCGCTTAATACAGATTGAGTATTTTATCCAAGTCAAATTAGACATTCCGTTGGCTTTCGATCTTTATTGTGATTTACCAATCATTTTAACTTATCAACCATTGAATGACAATGGACCACAACAGCCATCAATATTGCCTCAGATGCCGAACCATCCAGAACAAAATCTCAGACCAATGCCAATGCCACAACCACCACCGTATCCTGACGATTCTCAACTTTATCCATCATTGAACGAGATGGGAGGACCGGTCCCTAGTGCACCACCGCCTCCAGGTTTCCAAGAGGATATGCCACCACCACCATATTCACAATCGATCCTCAATAATAATCAAGGATCGATTGCACCACATCCGGATCTACCTTTTAAAAGCTAATAAGATGATGTTTACGAAAATTTTTGTTTGAAGAGTACTTGAGAAAAACCAAGTAAGCTTTAATTTGTTTAATAAATCTTGTTTTTTACTCGATTGGAATGTGTTTCGGTGTGATGTACATGGGCGGATGTTCCGACCTTGTACTTGGTAGATCATAGCATTGGTTTTTCAAGTTTTTGTTGATTTTGATGAGGATAATGTCACGTATTTACATGAGCATATAATTGCACGCTGTTTTACGTTTGAACACACGATAAAAAAAGAGGAAAAGAACAAAAAAAGAACAAAAAAAATCGACCGGAAATAGATATTTTTTGTTATTTATAGATTTTTTGTTTCTTGATGGTGTGATTTCGTTGATTGTGTTTCGATGTTCAGTTGTGCTATGCGCATCTGAATTGTTCGGCTTCATGTTAATTGTTCATGTCGAACGATTATGTGGCTTGGGAATAAGAATAAACCTAAATGGACAAGATGGCCGGAGAAATCGGCATCACAATCCTCACCATTGAACGCGCCCACTATTGAATTCATATTGATTTTGGATCATTCCGATGGTCATTATTTGGTGGGTGAGACAATTTTCGGCCAGATTTTGTTGGTGGATGATTCTAAAGCTAATGTTGTCAGTGATGAAGGCAACAAAATTGATGTTGACAAAAAAATCGAAATAAAATTCTATGGTGAAGTGAAAATCTCGCCACAATCGTTTTCGTTTAAGCAAATTTGTCGAGAAGTTATCATCGATGAACGTGTCTGGTTACAAGATGATCATTCAGGAACCGGAAAAAGGTACCATCGCCAAAACACAACAATACCGTTCATGTTCAAGATACCGGAGAATTTGCCTGGAAGTTTGAAAAATGAAAAATTTGGCCAAATCCAATACCAAATCATGGCAACATTTGGGTCATCGAATCAAAAAACCATCGAAGTTGTGGTTCATTCTAATCCAAAGATTCCTCATCAACAACTGTTGAATCCGGTGATGATCGGTTGTAACCAAAACATTGGATGGATTTTTACGAAAATCATCCGAATCCGTTGTGAGCTGCCTCGTACTGGGTTCCAGATCGGAACTGAACTACCATTAAAATGCATGATCGACAATCGTTCAACACGGTCAATGTCGTTGGAGATCAAATTGAGTAGAAATGTTCAATTGAAACGGTACCGTCGTACCAACCACCATACCACAACGACCACGTTCAAGCAATTTAAAAAAACCTTGCTTCGCAAATTCGTTACCAATGTTGAACCATATTGTATTGTTCAACATTTAACCACATTGGATATACCAGCTAGAATACCAATAGTTTACGAAACGTGTAATTTAATTCAGATTGATTATTATGTTGAGATTGTATCCAAAATTGCCTGGCAATCAAAACTATGCTGTAAATTACCGATCATTTTGCATCAATAGAAACATATTTTACTAATCAAATTGAATCAAATCGGTTCAGGTGTGTATATGGATTTACATCTATTTTTTGTTCATCATCATTCGAAAAATGAGGTAAATTTTTGCCCTTAATTTATCGTCAATCAATATTAATTATGTGAGTATTGTGGCCATTGATTATCATCCATCATCTATCATGATATTCGGAAAATTTCTTGTTGAAAAATAGTTCCGAATCGAAATCAACAAGTCTCTTTGGGTTTTTGGCGCTATCTCCTTCCTCGGCCTCTTCGACCGCCTCTAGCTCGTTGTCCTCGTTGTCTGCCACCTTCTCTTGCACCTCTTCCAGCATTAGTCACAGATGTTACAGCAGCAGCAGCAGTTTGTAATGATTGAGGTGGAGTTTCTGTTTGCAGCTCATCAGTTGATGTCGATGTTTGTCCAGTATTGGCCTCGCCTTCAACATTCACACTGTCAACGCTGTCCGTTACTGTTGTTGTAGTTTGATCCCCTATAATCAATTGTATTAATGTTAATGTTTTAACGACAACAATAAGATTGACCACACACTATTATAAGTGTAGTAAGTGACCAACCTTTTATTTGTTCGACGATACTGCTCTCATTGGTTTGCTGTTCAGTTGTTGCTGCTTTGGTAGGAGGTTCTAAAACTTTGTCTTCGCTCACATTTGATGCTAATTTTTCATCCTCCTTTTCATTAACATTATTAGCAGAAACAGGTCGACTGTCGACTTGCTCCGTGTTAGTAGGGGCGGATTCATTTGGCTGTTCATCTTTGTTAACTTTGGTCTCCTCTATTTTCGTGGCATTTGTGTCTGCCCCTTCATTGGACGATTTTTCTTTGACCTCCTCCTCTTCTTTTTTTTGGCTGCTTTCAGTTTCCGTTTTGATCAAAGCTTCCAATTTGGCTTTGTGTTGGCCATTCTCTCTACAATGTATGGAAGCATCTTGGACATTCTTCAGGAATACATTGCATAAATCTTTTTGAGAAAAATATGAACAATATGGTATAAATAGGGATTTAAAATGAAATTCAACAATACTAACTGCACAGCAATCCTGTAACGTTCTGGAAATGCTTTGCAATCTGCTCAGATTCATCCACAATCTAAACGGTTTAAAACAGAATATTAGGCACAAAAAACTAAACAAACAAATCAAGAAAATTTACCGGTGTATCCTTGGTTGGATTAGCAGTAACCTTTGTATTGTTGGTCGCTGTTGAAACATCATCCACTGGTATCTCTGGTTTCTTTGATGTTTCAGCCGTGGTTGTTGTTGTTGATGTTTTATTCTGTTTCTAAAATGTTTGTCAAACATATTATAGCTTTAAGAATTTGTCACAATTATCATAGAATTCATCATACTTTTTCATTGGATTTGGAATCTCGATTGGCATTTTGATTTTTCCGTTTATTATTGAAATTTCTATTCTTATTATTATTGTTGTTGTTATTACTTTGATTATTGCTATTATTGTAATAGTTGATCCAGTTTCTTTTATTATTAGTCTTATTATGATTCTGCGATTGGTTTTGTTTTTGTGCTTGATTCTGTTTGCTATTGGCTGGATTATTATTTTTCGCCTGCGTATTACTGTTGCTATTGGAAGAAACATTGGCGCCAACACTCGAACGATTCCGTTTATTATTCGGGCCATTATTGATATTATTTTGGCTTTTGCCAAGGTTTGAATTCCAATCCGCTTGACGTTTGTTTCCCTGGATACAATGACGAAACAAAAAATTATTATGAAGGATGCGGGAAATTTGAAATTTGATCCATTCTAATTATTCTACGACGAAAAATTCCCCAAACTAACCATCCTAATACTTGGTGAATGTTTACTAGATGAATATTGTTGATGTGATTGCGGTGGTGATGGTAATGGTAATGTTGTTGGATAACCACGATACGGTTGATGATGATTAGGAATGCTATTATGTATCCATGGATTAATATTCTGAGGTGATGATTGAGGTGGTGGAGGTAATTGTGATTGTGGTGGCGGTCCATGACCAGGGGGCGGCATATTCCAAATACTACGATTATAAGGTTGTGGTGGAGATACGCCCATTCCTCCACCACCACCATACTGATGATGAGGATGATGAGGATGAGGATGGGGAGGAGGAATCGATCCTGGAGGTGTTTGATGAATACTTTGATTATACATCATTGGTGATGAATTGGCAGAGGATGAATATGGTGGACCACCATAAGAACGATTGTAAGCCATTGATGGACGACGTTTTTCGACGAAGTTTTAAAACTAAATTAACATCGGTTTTATGAAATTCTTATTGTTATTATTCTTATTCTTTAACTGAAATGAACGGCAGAGCTATGTTAGTTTGATTTGAGCTCCAATGAGCATAACCAATCAGACAGCCTAAATGCAAGATGGCGGTGCTGTCCTTTTGCTGCTGCTGCTGCTTTTGCTTATTCTTTGCTTCACTTTTGGACACAATCCATGCCAACGCGCGGCTCATTGTATTTGGCGGCGGTACCTTCTAACATTGTGCACACTTAACCACACACACAAAGCAGGCTTGGTTGCATGCCAATCCTGTGCCTTAAGCCTTGTGTGACGGGTTGGTGGTATGCGTGTGTGTGTGTGTGTGTTTGCCCGTGTAATGACATCCTTAGTGCAAAGACCCTCTCGTTTTGGAGAGTAAATTCTAGCTTCTGCTGCTCTGTTTGTGGATCATATAGAGTGGGAGCCATCTCTTTCTCTTTCCTTCCCGAAGAATACTCCGCCACCTATTGATGTGAAGGTATAATTTTTTTTTGGTCGGGTTCAGCCAATCAAGCGAGCGCGCCAACCCGCCATCGCTGATCGGGATTATTTTCCAGGAGGAGGATTCCAGTTTCGAATCATTCACTATCAGCTAATCCGTTGAAAAAACTTCGAAGATGAAGATGAAGATCGACTTTTAAATCCTTAAAATAAACTGATTTTTTTTTCAAACCAAATTTCTGTTCAGGAAAAGGGCAGTGCTTTGAAAGAGGAGCAAACGTTACACTGTGCAGCATGGACTTATTCATAAGACTCCGCCTACTCGCTAAAAGAGACTTAAATGTTTGAGTTTTTTTTTTCGTTCAATTTCATACAATTCAATCCATTCCAATTCATACTTTGACTGCCCATCTTGGTATTGCAGTGGCCAAACAGTGGCTTTTCTAGCTTCACGGTGTGCCTGGTGTGCATCAAGAACGGCTTTTCGAGCAAAGACCAATACACACACACACACACACACACTTATAACCGACAACGACAAACGAGCTAAAAAAATTATACTACTCAGAATATATTTTTCGCGAAGAGAAATACAACCTGTTTGTCTTCTGATCATCAGGATTTTTTCGTTTACTTGGTGTTCAGTATATTTGGTAGTGTGTGTAAGTGTCGTTCCCGAAAATTTTGTCCATCCATCCACACACACACACATACATTCACATTGTATGTCATCGATTTGTTCGGTTGGTCAACTTCGACACCGACCGAACAGCCGGATAAGACTTTTTTCTCTTCATTCTAACCAATCACGAAACTACACGATCTTGATCATCATCATCATCATCACCTGTGTGATCTTCATCCCAAACAAAAGAGAGAGAGATTTCGGTCTGAAGGCAACTGTGATGACCAATTTGCCATGATAATCATCATTTTGTGAAACTAATCACAATTATTCCGTGTAAGATAGCCAGTGAAGAAAATACAATGATCGAAATTTGCGAAGCAACGGAAGATAATCCATTTATTCATGGAATGTCCAAGCAATTTGTCAAAGCACTGCAACAATTGTTCGATGTTATGGATACGGAACAATTGGGCACCATACGTTTCATTGATCTAGCAAATCAATGGGAAGAGGATGATGGTGATCCATTCTTTCCCAAAGGATTGATTTCATGCTTGGCTAAAGTACAATTATCCAATGGTTTGTTAACATTTGATCGCTTCTGTGCTGGAATTAAATTATGTTTGCTCAAGAATCAAGTCGACATTAAAGACTTTGGTACTTTGTTGCATCGGTCACCGTTACCATCGCAGGAAGAGCAACATCAGGCAAATTCAAACTACCATAGGAATGATATACAGAATAATGAAAATAATGCTTCAATGATGATGATGATGATGCACACCCAAAACCACCAACATCAACATCATAATCATCATAGTCTTCATGGTCGTCCATCATCCGAACCACAGATATTAGCTCCACCACCACCGCCATCATTGTCATCGCCATCATCGGCCCAAAATCATAGTAATAGCATTAACCATCATCATCATCATGAAATTAGTGTTCCAAAGATATTAATACCGCCGTCATCCGCACAAATGAGCCCAAGCATTCCAAATTCTCTCAGTGTTCAGGAGGAAATTTCACGAACACCCACAATCATGTCCAATGGATCAACAAGTGTTCAATCGAAAAAATTACCTCTACCATCCTATGAACAAGTGATGGCGGCCAAAAGTAAGCCTACACCCAAGTTACCAAATGAACACCAACAGCAACCACAATCAACTTCACCGCCTGACTCTTCAACCAATGAGGATCCATCGATTTTGATTGCTAAAACCAATTTTACCAAAGTGATTAATCAATTCGAAAGCCAATATGGTACCAACAGCAATAGCAATAGAATTATCAAGCCAATCAACCAACAAACAAATGTTTCTTCGTCTTCAATACGTGCCAAAAGTATGTCGCATCTTGATTATTTGTCTTCGGATCAACATCACCACGGTGGTGGTGGTGGTGGAATCAACACTGATCAACAACAACAAAATCGTCAATTGCCGTCGGATAAGCAGCAGCAATTGATAATGATGAACAAGATCGACATGTTGATGGTGAATGGTAATCAACCCAATAGCAATAAACCATCGTCTTCAACCATCAGTGGTCATTCGACCACACCATCAGTGGCCATCCTCCAATCTTCACCATCGTCATGTCAGCAACAGCAACAACAATCACAACCGAAAACATTGTCCCGAAATTGCATAATGAAAACATTGCAAAATTGGCGAGATAACATTTTGAATAATAAACAAGTTAATCCATATGATCTCCGTGTCAAGAGCGCCGGTAGTACAGCTGCCGCTGTAGGTCATTCGCACAATCCAAATATGGTTGTGGACGACATGATGTTCATGGATCATCATGAAACATCATCGCAATCATTGTTCATCAACTATAACAATAATAATGATTTGTCTAGTGTTACTTCCAATAGCCTAAAACGTGGTTCTCTCAAAAGACGTGAACCTCGAAGACATACGGTTGGAGCCAACGGGATCGATCTTTATTCGGTAAAATAATCATAACACAAGACACCATATTCAATTATGACCCCATATTTTTATTCAATTAAGGTAAAAAGATTTCAACAATTAGAACAGGAAAAAGAAATCTTGATCAGTGGCCTGGCCGAAGTGGAAAAAACCAAAGATTGGTACATCCGACAAATATCAAGCATACAGGATAAGATAAACTTTGCCGGAAGATGTGGTACTTTTCCCAGTGATTGCAATATTGATGCATATCAAGAACGAATCAATTTTCAAGCCATCAGAATACAAACATTGAATCAACATCTTGTATCGTTGAGAGAGATGGGCCAAACATTTCCGATGCATATGAATTTGGCCATCAGGCCATTGAATGGCATACTAAAGGTTGATCCAAATCAGCCAAAACAATTGGTGGTGAATCCTAACCTGGTAAATCGACTGAAAGAACAGAATCGTTTGCTAACCGATGAGGTGACCAGAAAAAGTGAACGAATCACACAGTTGGAGAGAGAAAAATCCTCTTTGATTCGTGAACTGTTTCAAGCTCGAACATATAGCAGCTATTACAATGGCCATTTCGATGACTCGTTTATGTGATCATATAAAAAATTTTTTTTGACCATATTTAACGTTGGTCCTGGGACCGTCCCAAGCGATTCTTTTGTAAATATGGACCAATTTTTCGCGTTATGATTTTTTTTTCGCTATTTCGCCAAACCGCAACCCCACACTTTTTTTATCGTTTTTTGCCTTTTCCACATAAATTCGGTCATTTTTTGTGTGTATTTTTTTTTAATATTTGGATTTTATTATTTCATCGAATTTTTACTTGAAAGTTTTTCAAATTGTTCTTTGTGTTGCCAAAACATCAAAACCTTTTTTTCGCAAAGTAAATCATAAAATGAACGACTGGACTGGTTTTCCAGTTTTAGTTCGGGTGTGTTATCCATCCGGATTAGTAAAGTTGTTTAGCTTTTATTTAGCAATGGCGGCCGCTTTCGATTGTTCTAATTTCATGACGGCTTCACGATGTTTTTCCTGCTGTTTGGATAATGTTTCCAATGTTTGATCGTGACGTTTTCTGCGGTGAAAAAAAACAAGAATATAATGGTTTTTTTTTGTATTGCCAATGAAATTAAGAAACAATCACGAAGAGAAAACAAAACCGAATTCAATCATACAATTCGTCAGTGATATATTTGACTCGATTGTTCACATTATCTTTGGCATCTTTCAGATCAATCTTGATCAATGCTGGCCCGATCAATTTGAATACTTTGGATCCATCCGACAAAAGTTCCAATTCCTGCATCGGGAAAAAAATTTAAAAAATTTCTTGATTACCACCGAAAAAAAAATCAATACCTCTTTGACAATTTTGTTTTCATTCAATTGTATTTCAAGCTGCCCACGTTGTGTTAGGATTTTTTTACATTGATTTCTTAAATTTTGAAATTGTTCCAATTCTTCGTTAATTTTTTGTTTGACATCCATATTTAAAAAAGAAAATATGCGGATGATTATCCGAAATATGCCGAGCAAAAAAAGACATGTGAATATCGACCATTTCAACAGCGGAGTTAGAAAGCTATTTCCACCACGCGATTACACATTCGAATTCATCCGCCGAAATCAAAGTGTTTGACTCTGAGTATTCGATTAATTTTTAATGACTAAAGTTGACATTCGCAGAAAAATCTCAAGTCAAAAATCTATAAAAGCACAAATGTCCAATTCCAACGATTTTTCTCTTTCTTCCTAAAATCATCCTCTGTTGCAACCCGAAAACTTTCCAATTTGAAATTAATCTATCAATCATGGTTATCGGTTACAAACCGGGAATCGCTTCGAAGGCTTCGAAATTTAGTAATTAACACTGATGAGCCTGTTTGTAAGTGAACCATCATTCTTTATCATTGGTACCATAAAAGAAGCAAAGACAGACACAGGCAACATCAATTCATTCTGTTAAAATTTCTATATAGAACTTGAGCGAAAAAGTATCGAAAAATGCGCGCACGATCCATCGCGTCCGGAACTTTGGCTCTTGGTGAGGACCGTGTTTCTTTTACAATTTAAGTTTTTCGCCCCGTTTTTTCCTTATTCTTCTAATTCTAACTACTATTTACTTGACAGAATCGAAGCATCTCATCCAGACAGAGCTGAAAAGAATGAAAAAAAGAGCCAGAAAACAAATGAAACAAACAAATCATGCTAAGGGTTTGTGTGTGTCCAAGCATGTCTGTGAAGAAGTTGCCTGGCTTTTTCGTGGCGGAAGTCGATCAAATAAGCAAATTTTGACTCAAATCATCTTTTTTTGCAATATAAAATTTTCTTGACCTACCACCCTAATGATGGAGTCCCGTCACAATTATCAACATGATGCAAACGACAACATTGGTGAAAAGTTGAAGTTTCCAACGTCATGCCAGAAACCATTGGCGGTTTCATTTTGATTTATCACTCCCAATTATATTCAGTTCCTATTGTAAGTTTTGTTTCCTGACCTTTTGGGTGATTCAAGATGGTAGACATCGGGGGATATGTGATTGTTTTAGCGGAGAAAGATAATAAGATTAAATTATTCGGTAAGTAAATTGCTCGGGTTTCTATTTTGAAGATTTTTGTGTTCAATTGTTTTCCTTCTAATCTGAATCTAATAATCTTTCATTTGTATCCTCAAACAGGCTCACCAGCAGATCGTAAAGATTGTGATGAAATATTAGAAGTGAATGGCAACAACCTTGATAATATGACCCACAAGGAGATCATCGATTACATACATGAGGTAAGCTTTTTTTTTTGTTCACAATCCCGTGCACATAATTTCATTGTTAGCTGCCCAATACCAATAAAGGGTTGCGACTTTTTCCCAAATTTATCGATACAAGGATGATCAGTTATTGCCAAAATACACCTTGTATGATATTCGCATGCGCGATTGTTTACACGACTGTCCGTATCGGAATGTGAGCTCCACCAATTTTTTAGTTTCATTGGCAATGTGGTTACCTGTTGTGTGTAGCTCGCGTATTGTCTAAGATTTGTGTTGGGTATTGAGGCAGAAAGAGAAAATAGTTTTGGGTGCGTTCCTCAAAGAGAATGTAGGAATTTATCTTTATTTGCCCAAAAAACGATGACCAAAATTATTGTCGACAAAAAAATATTGTCCATTTGATTCGTGGAACATTGTCCCATTCGCTGTCGCGTGTTTCGTCTTCATTCATCTCATTCGAATCAAGTTTTAATTTGTTTGTTTTTGTTTTATGCTGATGTTTGACTGATAACTTTGTTTGTCAACAAATAAGAATCAAGCTGATAAGAATTTACAATCCACCTGTTCACAATAAACATCATTTCCATTGTTAAATCATTCAACGCCAAATAGAACAAACAGACAGACAACTCAAACTTTCATTGTAAGTTTTCCAGGTATTCTGGCCTCCCGCGCAATTTTTTATTATAACTTTTTTTTATTTACAACCATCTTTTCCGAAGGTTTTTTATTTCTATCATCTAATTCGGAAAAGTATAGAGAGAAGGTTTCGTTTTTTTTCTTATTTCCTTTCTAAGGTGTCTGAGCATCTCTCAATGATGATGCTTTCACTACATACCTGATAATATTTTTTTTAAATATTGTGTTGCCAGTACTGAGGTGTTTGCGTGTGCATATGTGAAATGTAAACGGAGCCATAAGAAAAAAGCGGATGCAATACTGCCATCAAGGATCTTCAATAGCTAAATGATTGGAAACACACTCACATTAATTTAATACGATGTACAACCTATTATGTCTGTCTCTGTGTCACCCGTATGGTATGCTGCGTAGGAATTTTTTCCCGATCATATATTTTTTTCGGATATAAATTTCAAATTGAATCGTCTCTCTATCGATCACAATGATGAACAATTTTTGAAAAAAAATGAAGTCGATGAGCAGTTTTGTGGGCTAAGAACACGGTAATTTCTGTTGAATGAAAGGTGTGAAATGTTTACCAAAAAAACATGGTTTACCAAAATAATCATTAACATTATTATCCTACAGCTATAATAATGATAATTTATACACCGAAATTTTTTCTTCTTTTTCTGGGTGTCTTTGTAGTTGTCATTTTTTGTCTTTTACCGACAAACCTTTGGTTTGGTCACAGTTGGGTTGACGCTCTTTGAGAACTTTATGATACCCACTTTCACCTCTATTTACTCGATTTATCTGACATTTCGTATGCTTTCAAAAAAAAAGAAAAAAAGGATTTTCGCTTTTTGTTTTGATAAAATATTTTGTTATAATTATTCCCATTTATTATTATGTAATAATTAAGCTCAATTAAAAGAGTGGCGGTTGTTGTGACCAGTGCTCTTAATGATAATAATGATCTTTTATAACCTTTTGTTTCTTTTGTGTTAGGATTTCATCTACATTTATTTGTTATTCTATCTTACTGACACCGTTTTTTTTATCTTTTTGCAACCAAAAAATGAAATCTAGTGCATCAAATCTCGAACCATTTCTCTGCGTGTCAAAAGAAAAAACTTAGATAAATTGGGTAAGTATTTTTTTTTTATTTTTTTAGATTGTTTTTGTTGTGAAACATCAATTGCTATTGCCGCTGCCGGTATTTCTATGTGTGCGTGTGTGTGTGTGAAAATTATGTCGGATGATGATACACATCATGGTGCTTTTCTCATTATAAGTTTGCACCATACTTCAGTTTCTAGTGTCGGGTAATTTTATTCCAATTTTTTTTACATATGAAAACGCATCACTACGAGCCTGTCTTTTGCCATTCGAATTCTCTTCTCTTTTTATCTTCTAGCTCTTCTTCAGAACTATGAGTAGTGTGACAGGTTCGGTTGGTTTTTTTCGCTAGTTGGTCGCGGTTGATCATTCTCTCGAAGTTTGTCTGCGATACCTGCAATAGTTAGCATCATCATTCTCCATCTATGTTTTAACTTTTTTTTTCGCACAAGCGAGCTCGACTTAGAAATGGCCGGTCTCCCTGAGAATCATTATTATATTCAGGTGATGATGATTTTGTTGAAAACGTAGTGTAATTGCCAACCACCCTCACTACTTTTGGTAAATTTGTTCAATCGACCATAAAGGATCTCTTTTTTCTGTGTGTATGTGTGTTTCAAACAAAAAAAAACATGTGTCTGGTTGTTGTCACATTAATATCGGCCAAAAATGATTGATTTCTGGTTATTTTGACATTAATATTGTATTCAAAAGAACTAGATTCATCACCAATCGATGCATTCATTATTGGCGAACGTGCTCGTGAACATTTTGACAAGATTATCAGCACTGAAAACATTAATAGTAATGATAATAAGAAACTTGCCGACAATAATAATCGAAAAAATCCGAATACAACAATAACGCCTCGTGACATAGCTAAACTATCACAACAATTGAGTGAGTTCATTTCATTCAAATTGATTTATTTGAAATTCTAACATTTAAACCATGATTGATAGTCCAAAGCGAACAAGAAGAATCGATCGATACCGTATCGAGAAACCAACATCAAACGCTATCACAGACATCTTCCAATCAAAGTGGTTACAATTCATCGGATTTGGTTGTTATAACATCATCACAAAGTAAAGGTTACTCAGATACTACCTGCTCGACAACTACATCTATTCAATCCATTTCAAACTCATTCAAATACGCCAAACTCAATTCTGAGAGTGGTTATTCCATTTCATCCCAAAAATCTACCAGTGAAGATAATCAAAACAATAATAGCAGCAATTATAAATCTTCAAAAACAACAGGAACAAGTGTTCCGCTTACTGTTGAAAATATTGACCAAAAACAAGAATCAGCAGAAGGCAAAAATACACCTAAAAACAAAATGGAGTTAGTGGAACTAAATAATTCATCACATAATTCATTTCAAATTCACCGAGAACTTCCAGTGGATGTACCGGATTCATTTGTTGGTGTGGTGAAACAAACTCCCAGATATCCGCCACCACATCCCCCACCACAACCACCACAAAGGTATTCGTCGTCGAACTTAGATCATAACAATCAACAAATTGCTTTGAACAGCCGTTTGAATTATGAAAAAATACGAAAGTATTCGGATGACGTTCAAAAGAAAAAAGAGGAGGAAGAATTTTTACGTTCAAGTCTTAGAAATAGTAAAAAACTTCAACAGCTTAAAGAGCAGCAAAAAAACAACACCAATAATGTTGAACCGATGGTCAATATTGCTTTTGAACCGGATGATGAAGCCATGGTATCCTATACAAACAATGTATATGGAACATTTCCATTACAAAATGAGCGTGAATCGGATAAAGGTTGGTTTAGCCTGGTCATTAAACCCTGCTTATTAGTTTTGTTTTATGTTGTGCAAACAAATTAATGTCATCGTTGTATGTTTTTATTTTTGATCGCAAACAAACATCAGTGCTTCCACTTCCCTATTTGGAAATGATTGTGGAAAATATACGCAACAGTTTGAATGCTGAACTGAAAGTTTTGATTGATGAAAGTAAATTGAAAAATTTGGTCTCGATCTATTCGGTATTGATGCAACATCAACATTCCAAGATCAATTCCTTTTTGGATTCGCAGCAAACATTGAGACCACCATCATATAATAGCATAACCCGGCAGCCCTCGTCAAATCACCAAGAATTATTAAATTATTCCAATATACAATCGCCGAATGCCTATCATTCCAATGGACTGTTATCCACATTTCCTTGTAACAGCACAGAAGCTAGTGATTCGCTGCAAGATACCATCAATACACTCCAACAGAATGTAATTGTTTTCAAGTTTTTTTTAAATATTATGCTAAAAATGTTCATTTTTCCCTGTTGAAAAATATAGCTACTTCATCCGGAAGCTGCAGAATTATTAGAGATTTTGACCAGATTCGAGCTGGAAACACTTTGCTCTGCATATGATCGTGTATTAGCCGATAGTAACAAAAATATGTTATCCATGATGCCCGAGGACTTGAATGGTTAGGATTGACCAAACATATCGATTTTTCCGATTTTATATCCATGCTGTTTTTATCCAAAATCTGACCATTTATTTTTAGAAGAAAAAGTGAATGAAGCTGAAATGTTGGACGCTATGCACTCGGGAGTAAAAGTTGTTCAAATAGAGAAAACATCATGTGAACCACTGGGCGCAACCGTCCGTAACGAGCCTGATGGCAGTGTCATCATTGGCAGGATCATCAAAGGTGGTGCCGCACATAAATCTGGTATGATTAATTATTACCAAATAGATTGGATAAGATAATTATTTGTTCTTATGCGTTCAAAGGTATGCTACATGAAGGTGATGAAATATTGGAAGTGAACGGTATTGAAATGAAAGGTCGTAATGTAAATCAAGTATGCGATCTGCTCTCGGAAATGACTGGTATGATTGATGATTGGCTATATTTTTTCATCATTAATAAATGTTTAAAACTCGACCGCAGGTACATTAACTTTTGTGATAGCCATACGTGATAATTTGTTGAGAATAGATCCACATCTGATGCCATCACCGCATGCACAACCAACCCAGAATCAAGTTTTACATCTAAGGGCATTATTTGATTATGATCCTGATGAAGATTTATACATACCATGTCGGGAGCTTGGGATTTGTTTCAATAAAGGAGATATATTGCATGTAATCGATCAAACAGATATAAATTGGTGGCAAGCGTATCGTGAAGGAGACGAACATGATCAAGCATTGGCCGGCTTGATTCCATCAATACAATTTCAGATTCAGTATGTGCAACAAGTTGAATCATATTCTGATTCGAGACTCTGTCAAAAACTAATTAAAATCATTTTTTATTCATTGAATTTCAAAGGCGTGAAGCCATGAAACAATCCATTTTAAATGATAGCACCGTCAATACATCCACCATTAATCGTAAAAATCGGTTTGCAAACGGTAAATCGAAATCATCCTCATTATTGTTCAACTGTGGCAAGCGTTCGTTGGAGAGGAAAAAGAAGAAAAATTCCAAACAAAGTAAAACCTATTATCATTCCCAAAATCATTTTCATTTTATGTATCCATTTTTCTCAAATCAAGGATTAATATTGACTCATGAAGAGATATTGACTTATGAAGAGGTTTGCTATTATCACCCGAGACCCAATTTCAAGGTATGCCTGATTTGAAGTTCTTGAAAATTAACTTTAATTATAATGTCAATTTCAGAGACCGATCGTTTTGATTGGACCCGCCAATATCGGAAGGCATGAATTGCGGCAAAGATTGATGCAAGATACCGAAAGGTTTTCAGCCGCTGTACCCCACACTTCAAGACCAATTAAAGATGGCGAATTCAACGGTATCGATTATCATTTTATTTCAAGGCAAATGTTCGAACATGACATAAAAGAAAGTAAGTACTATCCATCGATTCGTTTCAATCTTTGGATTAATCTGGCTCTTTTTGATTGCTATTCAACAGGTCGTTTTGTGGAACATGGTGAATACGAGAAAAACTATTATGGTACATCTTTTGCTGCTATCGAAGCAGTGGTTCAGTCAGGAAAAATATGCATCCTCAATCTTCATGTTCATTCCATACCGTTGTTGAGACAAGGACAAGCAGGTGCCAAATTGAAGCCATTTTTTGTGTTTGTCGCACCGCCTACCCAGCCGGAAAATTTACATAGATTGTTGGCGTTGAAAAATTCTACACATGATGGAGCATCTTTTACTGATTATCAATCGATCATAGATGAGGCCACAGAAATCGAGGCCAAGTTTGGACATTATTTCGATATGATTCTTCAGATGACCGACATCGAAAGTGCTTACCAAGAACTATTGTCCGAAATCAATGCTCTCGAGCATGAACCACAATGGATTCCAAGTATTTGGGTTAAATAAAGGGAAAAGCATATGATGAAAAAAGTAGCATTAGTGTGCAATTTTTCGAAAATATTGACAATGTTCCAGAAATCTTTCAGCATTAACAATCATCTCGCAAATATTCGTTGATCTCCAAATTATCCTACATTTTTTGATTAGAAAAATTTCTCAACACTGAAGAAGTTAGTTCGAAAAAGCCGACAAAGTCTATTACTTTATTATGAAAATAGTGTGTGCACTATTTAAAATTTTTCATGTAAATATTATAAATGTTCTGATTTTTGCTTAGTGTAAATGATTTTTATTTAACTTGGCGAATAAATGATTTTTATCTCATTAAAAAAGATTGCACATGTGATTTTTATCATATTCTGAATTTACATTATTAATGAACAGCATAGCGTCACATAGTCTGTGACGGGCTGCCAAAAACTGCACGGCGAACTCACGCTTCTGATTGGTCGATTTTTAGCGCGAACTTGCCTACAGCTCCACTTTTTTTGTTTGTCACAGTCGTCTGTTGTGTTTTTTTTCAACCGCCAACCGTCAGTCCTGTTTCGGTGAACTTTGGCGTATTTTTTTCAGCGAACTTTTTTTGCGATTATCTATTTGTGGCAAAATGGCAGACATTAATTGGGATGAAGTGTTTGGGAAAATTTTCGAATTTCATCAAAATAAAAGATCAAAACGAACAGAATTTCCGATGCCCGAATTTTCGTTTAATGTTTCCCAAGATTCTCAAGATTCCACACTATATCCAACATTAGAAGAATCAAATAAACGAAGTAAGATTTTTAATTAATTTTTTTGAATTTATTTTTAAAACAATTTTGTTGTTTGTTATCTAATTATTAGATGCGGATGAAACATTTGTACCATTTAATTCAACTAGAATGAAAAAACCTAAAACAAGCCCTATGGACAAAACACAGTCCATGTCTTTAGTTTCGGCCAATCCTAACAATATTTTTCAGACTCGGCTTATGAATCATTATGAAACATTAAACGACGCTTCGCCATTTAATTCACCATGTACACCGAATGTTATCAAAAATCTTGATGCTCAAACATCTTATTATTGTCTTACGAAAACAATGATGAAGTCATTTCATCGTTCCACATTTGAAATTGAAACAGTCCGTAAAAGCAATGTATCCAATTTTCGCAGTTCCATGATGAATATTTGTGAACCTTCCCTGGAGAATGATACCAACAAAATCACAACAATGATTATGCCTGTTGAAGAAGATGAAGATTCGGAACAATCATTAGAGCCAATGGGCGAAGCAGAAAGTTTGGATTTTCTTCCCAGTTCAAATATCAATCATGAAAATGAAGAAGTACAAGAAAATAAAAAAGAAGAGTCGCATGGATTACTAAAAAGTATGGCGGATTTTTCGGTTGCTACAAATGATGTGGAAAAATCAATTGCTTCCACCTCAAATCGTTCGAAAAGCCGTAAAAGTTTATCGCTTCGTTCAATTGATGATTCCATCCAACAAAGTGAAAAGTCCGTCAACGTTCCCAAAAAAATTGTTAATTATTCTACAGATTCAGCTAAACGTTTAAGCAAACTGCCAAGCTTTGACAGTGGACGACAAAGCCAAAAATTTCATTCGAAGATTGTCGAAAGGGATAATGTACTACCACAACCGAAAAAATGGCAGAAAAGTATAGTAAATTATTCTTTCGATGAATCCGATCACGATTCTTCTGTTGATGAAGAATTGAACAACTCGATTCAAAATTGTTCAACCAAACGTAATAGTCGATCGCGGAATTCTACTGACGAAATACAGAAAAACCGAGAAAAAATTCACAACCGTTCATCTGGTAGTGGCACCAAAACCAACAACAGAAATTCAAAATCAAGAATTTTTGTTGAAGATGATGATGAATCCGATGTTGATTATGATGAAAAGAAAAATTATTTGAAATTTTTTCAAGGCCATAATGAAGAAATTGATTCATCTGATGAGTCTTTATCCAACAGCGATCATCATTCTGCTGCGGTTGACTATGAATCATCAAAATCGTCGTCTATTGATCCGAATCCATTCTTTGCCGACAATGATTCTGCATCGTTTTCTGAAGATGATCAAGATTCGGAAGTGATTTCTCATGAGAATAGTTCTAGACATGACACTAATGTATCATCAAAACCGGTGGCTATTGATCCTAATTCATTTTCTGACGATGATTCGGCACCGTTTTTTGAAGATGATCAAGATTCGGAAGTGATTTCTCATGAGAATAGTTCTAGACATGACACTAATGTATCATCAAAATCGGTGGCTATTGATCCTAATTCATTTGCTGACAATGATTCTGAACCGTATCCTGAAGATGATGAAGATTCAGAAATGATTTCTTATGGGAATAGTTCTAGACTTCACAATAGTGTATCATCAAAGTCGATGGCTGTTGACCCTAATTCATTTGCCGACAATGTTTCTGGACCGTGTCCTGAAGATGATCAAGATTCGGAAATGATGTCTTATGATAATAGTTCAAGACTCGAAAATAATGCATCATCAAAATCGTTGTCGGTTAAACGGAATTCTATTCGTTTTCACCGTGACGATAAAGAAAATGAACCAGGAGTGGAGTCTGATTCATCAGACATTCATGATGAAGATAATGAAGAAATCAATAATAATGTGGTTGAAGCTATTTCAATACGAACGTTGAGAAGATCAAACCGGAATAGAATGAAGCCATGTGACTATTGGAGGGGCCAAAGGCCAATTTATAAATTTGAAAACAATCAATGTAATGGTCAAATATTGCCGATCCCAACCATAGTCGGTGTTTCTCATGGAACAGATCTGGCCAGATTACGTAGACGTAGAGTTGTGGTTAATAAAAAGCCGAAACAAAATAATCTTCCCATTCCAGTGGAATCAAACCCAAAGCCTTCTTTGAAAGCCATTCTTGATCTATCGATTCATGATAAGAAAACCGAAATTAGCACAGATACCGATTGCGAAGCTGTCAAGCATCTTGATAAATTGAATTTTGTACCAAGCATTAATTCTAAAGGTGTTTATTGTGCCGTAAGCAAGAAGGCTCCGAATGAAAGGGCATTCGGTATGATCAAGTTTGAATCGTTTGCCAGAAAAAAGAAGAGCAAAGTTACTTACAGCACTAATTTTACCGTGCTATATGGAGTACTTAGTTTTACGATTGATAAAAAGTCAACTATCGTTGTACCAACTGGTTCACAAATCGAGATCGATCCATCACAATCATATTCAATCAAAAACCTGAGGAACGATGAAGCATTGGTACATTTTTGCCTATTTCGCGACAAATAAATTTTTTTTTGAATCTACCGAAAATTCTACCGCTATTGTAATATTGACCACCGACTACAGTTTTTGTGCTTGAATATCGCTATTTTGAGACCGGAATTTTGTACGCTTTATTTTTTTATTTCTATTAAATAATTGATATTCGGATCGTTTGATATTCGAAAATACTGTTTGAAAGCTTGCCGAGCACACTCGTACTAGATTGAAAATTTTAAATTTTTCTCCTACAAAAAAAAGTTTCATCGCGATATTCAATTCCCGAAAAAAGTTATAAGCGTCTGAAAAAATGCAACAAGTGTCCAAGTGACTTGGGTGAGGCTTGTGGAGAAAATCGAAAAATATCCATTTGCTAATTTTTAACGCCATCTGTTATTGAGGACCAAATCTAATTTTGAAAGTGACTAAATCAAACTTATTTGTTATCATGATGATTTGTTTGACCGATGACAATCATACTGCTGATTCAATTATTTCCAATCAGTCTTTCATTCATTCACACTCTGGCTCTCGTCTTGGATGGTTGTCCTCTCTAACCAATCCATTCTCACGTTGGCTCTCGCCCTGGATGGTTGTTCTCTTTGGTTTTTTGGATGCGGATTTCGGCTTTGCCGTAAGTCATGGATTTTTTTACCACTTTTTCTCATTCAGTCTAAATTAGTTTTAATTTTAACGTTAGTTTAGCAAAATTTTTCCTTGCTTTTTTTCAGTTCCCGCCGAACATAGGTTCAGCTAGATTTATGTTTTCAAATCTCTTTAGAAATAGATTATCTTAGCGGCTTTTATCTCGCCCCATTTATCCATTCAGCTAACATTTTTTTTCATTCTTTATTCCTGCCTGATATTGACTGTCCAATTTCAACCACAGTTTTTCTTCTATTCAATCACAGTTTAAATTGACCACCTGTTGATGTTTCTCATTTTTTAAAATGGCTGACTATTATTGCAAAAACGATAGCTGATGGAATTATGATGGTAAATCGCTAATTGTCATTTACGTTGACTAATCAAACTTTGGAGACTTGGCAACCCCTGCTGACCAACTAATACTCGCAATGTTGCCGCTAGGAGTCTATCATGGCAAAAACGATAGCTGGTTGAATTATGATGGAAAGTCGCTATTGTCGTTTACATTGGCTGATCAAACTTCGGACACTTGGCGACCCCTGTTGACCAACTGATACTCACAATGTTGCCGCTAGGGGTTGGTTGCGACCATTTTCAAATTCGCGCCATTTTAGATAGTTTTTCTACCGATTTTGTATCGTCTACTTGTTGCACAATTCGATGAAGACTGCTAAGTAACAAACAAAACATTTTGTATTATTCAAAACAATTTTATTATAATAATAAAACATTATAAAAAAGTAATAATACAAATAGTAAAAACAAAAGAAAAAACAAAAAAGAAAAAAAAAAGAAAAAATTGAAAAAAAGGCAATCAGCTGTTTTTAATAAACTATCTAAAATGGCGGGAAAATTTAAATCATTCAAGCGGGTTTATGGAGGCCATGATAGAAAGACAAAAAGAAAAAAGCCAATATGCTGTGTAAAAAATAAAAAATTTAAAAATTTAAGATTCATATTTTAGACACACTTGTTTCCGAGGCGACAATGCTATTATCTGGTGGCTGAATATGAAGACTGACTGGAGCCGAAAAGGGCCATATATCAGAACAAATGTGCAACTAACCTTTCCAACATGAAACCAGATGAATCAGAACTTGGACTGTATCTTTCATAATTTGTCGTTTGTCGTGGATTTTGGGGCACGTTGAAATCTTAATCTTGAAAATCGTCGGATATTCTTGAAAGATATCGACCAGTGGAACTTCAACCATTGCAGTGGTTTATGATCACCAACCGTCCCGACGTTATACGCCACACCAACATCAGATTTTGAATCGGAAGACTTTGATTGCGATTTTTCATCTTTACCATTGTCTTTTTCTTTTTGGTGATTCTTTTTAAACCAACAGGTTCAACTAAAAATTTTCGGCCAAATAGGTAGTGATGAAACTGCTTGATCGACCAACGCAATGCTGTTGCCTCTTTTTTAGGCGTCGAATGGTTTCAAAATCAGAGTTGCAATTTTAGTATAGAAATCATTGGTGAAGCTTCTCCTGATGAAGTATCAGCCATGAAGGCCAGAAGCTAACTGAAAGGAAAAAATGCCGTGCTGCATCTATCTTTCAATTGTCGATTTAAATTCAAACTTCTGATTAAAAAGTTATCAAAAAAATATGTTCATGTGTATGATTATGGCGATTCAATTTTAAAAGTTAATCATGGCCAGATGGCCAAGTCTTTCGTAAATCTGTGTGTCATCACTAGATGGCAGTTTCTTTTCAAAATTCAGAATTTCTTGAAGTAATCAAATTCAGCATAAATTATGCCTCGAATTTCAATTGTTAGTTCATTTTCAAGAATATAAATCGATACTTTGGAAAGTTATTTTCATTAATATTAAAGTGAGAGTACACAATGGGATTATCTTTATTAACCAAAGATGAGCTTTTCCTCATTTTGATGATTATCTTAATCCTGTGGGTTCTTGAAAATACATTGATCTTGCTCTATTGCTTTGGTTTGTGTAGATTGGAAAGACCAAAGTCAAATAGAGCAGATCCAATTTCAAAATATTACCAACCAATCATAAAGGCAAATAGAGGCCAAATCGGTGATGAGATATTGAAACCAGATGAAAGTTTGAAAAAAGAATCGATCGAGAAAATCACAAATGAACACCCATGTTCCTGTTTTCCTGATGGACCTGATGATTGCGCTATTGGGTCAATAAACGTTAAAAATAACATTTCAAGCGATGATTATAAATCATTACCGTCGGAAAAAACACTGATTATTGGTAAAAAGAGTTCAGACGAAATTGTGAAAACCGGAAATAGAAAACCCTCATCGCCGACTATAGCAGAATATCAGACTGCCAAAAGCCATGAAAGCGAAGAAAAGTCTGGCATTTTAAATTTGTTCAACACCAGTTATATCTTTAGCAGCAGGAGAGATGATGGTGATAAGATTCATCCAAGCATCAGTAAAGAAATCGATGATGCAATTCGAAAAAGTGCCAAAAGAATGCGATTCCCTATATTGAATGTTGCAAAAACTCTTTACCAATAATCCGGACTAATAAATTGTTTCAATTATAGAATAATTTGAATTAAATTACAAATCACTCTTTTTTAAATTGTTTTAACGAACTCCCCTGTTCCGGAAATCCGGGAAATAATTCCCAAATTATTAATTCAATTAAAACTCAAAATTTAAGATTAGAATGTATAAAAGGCACCGACGATCTTAATGTAGCGGGTGATGGCAGTTAGTAAAAAAAATGGTAGAGACATCTGCTCCAAAATCGAGTCGGTCAAATTTGACCAAAGATGAATTATTTATCATTTTGATTGTTATTTCAATAATGTTCGTCGTGGAAAGTGTATTAATCGTTCTGTATTTTTTAGGCTTGTTCAATTGCAAAAAACCAGAGCTACCATCGAATAGGATGTGTATCGGCCATGAAAACTCGATGAATAAAAACTATAATAGAACACAACCGGCCCTGATTGAACTGCTGGACGATGATGATGATGATGATTTCGATAAAAAGAGTTCTAGCCTCAGAATAACAACTGGGGAAAAAATTCCAAGCACAGAAGAGTTTCAGGAAAAGACCAGTCCTAGGCTGGAATTTAAAACTGCCAAAAGCCCTCCCAGACCATCTAGAAATCCAAAGTTTATAAAATTTTCAAAGCTCATTGAAACGACCAACATCAGTAAGGGTATTGATAATAATGTTCCCAAACAAAAACCCTATAAGAAAAAGAATGCTACTATCGGTTACATAATAGCGCGTGAAGACAAGTATTATTGTCGTGTATGTAAACGCTCACTGAGCCACTTAGGGGATTTCAGTAGTTGTTGCGGAAAAATTTATTCCCTGATTAAAATTAATGATCGAAACAAATATCCGAAAGGTAAAACTAAATCATTCAAAAGAAAAGCATAATATGATATTTTCGTCTATAAATTAAAGAACAACAAATTCCCATTTGCATAAATGTATGTAAGTGATAATGGAGCTGAAAATGATACATACTTGACATGTCCTTCTTAATGATATTAAAATGTTACAAATGAAAAAAATCTTCTGCATTTAGTTGATGATTGACAATTGATAACGAGTTTGTCAGAGGGTTCGTATTGGGGCCGGTCAATATTTCCGGAAGCCATCATAGTTAGACCGAATTGCTGCCGGAACAGCTATACTTTGGGTTGATCAGTTAAATTATTTTGTTAATGGCAACCACAAGAATGAACCACCATTTGTTTGAATTTTTTAAGGACAACATTAGAGTTATCATCAAAATACAACACCATGATTGGGGTTAGTTGTGATGGTGTACAACACGGTTTTGGCACATAGCGATTCATGATGTGTATCATATGTTGAACCACAGCATGGTTGGTCGCATTCATTTCTGTACCCATCGGAAATGAACATTCACCAAGACAGAAAGATGCTGAATAGCCTTCAGGTGCTATTATCCAATCCTATTGAATACAATCAAAAACAAATTTTTAAAGTCGTTTTCTCCTAGCAACAAGTAGTGTTGGCTTTTTTCAAATCACTCACCTGCCAATTGAGATCACGAAAGCTGACAAACAGAGTACGCTTTTGACAATTTCTGTTCGAGATGTAACCATCATTTGAGTCTAAAAGAAAATTATTGGAATTAAGTTTGAATTCTGACCAAGAATTAAATGGGGGGGGTTGGTTCAAGTTATACTTAAGAAAGGGTTGCGATCATCTGGATCATAATAAGATGTATCCGAACGTTTACGATTCAGTACAGCGCGTCTAGTTCGGCTTGTCTCGAACATTTTCACTCTGGACGGTGTGGGAGTTTGTAGTTGATTACCCTTATTCGATTTAATATAAGCGGTCATGAATGGCTGCAGTTTTTTGAATCCCCTGGAATTGATCAATCCAATACTTTTGGGGTTTAAATCCTTGGCTAGAAACAACAAAGGTAAGCTGCCGGAACGAGAAACACAAGGACTGTTGCACACACTCACCAATACTTGGTGTTCTAATCTGGAGGTAGAGGCCCAAATTCTGTCCAGGGAATTTAGCCCATTCCGTCAAAGGCTGAGTTACATTAAATCGAAGCCAACCTTGAACATCACCATCAATCTTTTGAGAATCGACAAAATTCATAAACACTTCTTGATTGTTCATCCCGTAAAACAATTGGAACAAAGTCAATTGTAAAGGATAACTGGAGTTAAAACGTGATCTTTTCAAATCACGAAACATCCTTAGTTCAGCATCAATAATATTCCAATCTTCGGGTATTTCGGTTATGTTAAACCAAAATCTACGATCACGATGATGACGTAAATGTTGATTCTTTCTCTGGGTCTTGATTTGGTTCACAAAGCTTATTATAACATCGGATTGTTTCAAATCCGACTCATGGTTTGATGTCGAATGGGAAGTCGATTTTGTTTTATTCCGATCATTCAACAAAACATTATCACCAAGTTGATCACTGAGTGTGAAGTATAAATCTATCAAGTATTTGGAAGCCGATTCATCAATCTCGTGTTTTTTGTTTGGCCTATGCGGATGATCCAGGCCCAGAACATGAAGAATCTCCTCTTGTAATTCTTGTTGTTCATATTGTCGCAGAACCTTGAATGCAACACTTTGATCCATCGAATTATCTGTGTAAAAATAACGCATTGCCGATGCATCCAATTTGGCCGATGCCGTTGACGATTCTGCCGATGATAATGGAATATTGGACCCACTATAGCCCAAAGTTGGATCATAGCAGACTACAATCAAGATTATCGCCGTTTTAAGCATATGATATAACATTTTCTTCATGAACATGTTGAGAATATTTAAAGCTGAAAGTCATAGAAATCGAAAATGTATGAAATGTAGTTTAAAACCGAGCCAAAATGATGCATTCTTTTCAATCAATCAATTGCACAAAATGTATAAAACCCGAACGCCAGGATTTGACGCACACACACGCACACTTATTGTAATTATTATTTTTATAGCATTCAGGAAAGCATAAGCTTTAGGATGCTACTGCTGCTTCTGTCCCGAATAATCAATCAAATGCAAGCCTGGCTTCTTGGTTTTCCTATTATTATTATTATTATTAGTGGTTATGTGGGTTGGTAGTGGTTTCGATGGCGATGTATTCGATTCGATAAAAGAAAAACCGTTTCTAAGGATAATGATCATTCTGATCAGACTCAGTTCAATAAAACGAAAACGGCAGACATACACATACAAGGCTCTAAATATCAATCAATCCAATTTGATTCGAGTGGGAAAGGTTTTTCCAATAAAATCTATGCTAGACACAACTGCGACGGAAAAAGTGTGCTGAAATTTGAAATCCGATAGAAAGATTAAATACCTTGAAAGTTGCTTAATTTAGGTGGATGATATGAATAAAATTTTTTCCAAATTCAAATCCGGATCAATTTGGATGAGGCATTTTTCTCGTCGATAATCGAGAGTATTTTCACTTTTTTTTCCGAACGTCAGACAGGCTTTGACGAGCAAGCGAGCTGACCATCATCATTCGTACTAGCTATAGCTACCAAGAGCTATGCCCTCGAACCCCAATCAACAGGTATTTCTCTAACACGCGAGCAAGGGCAATTTTCCGACTACCCCACAGCAAGAATCATTATTATGGAATGCGTTTGGAGGGCTGAACCAAAACTAAAGCCACTTTCACGCAAAGACGTCTCGTTTTTTTTGCGAATTTAAACATGGTGGAAAATCATGCTAGAACCTACAAGCGGTTCAAGGTTTTTGGTGTTTCCTTAATAGTTAAGAATTTTCGAAAATCCATTTACTCTTTTAGTTTTTTTTTTGATCAAATATCAATTATCACATAGACATCTACACGATCTGGAGTTTTGTGAATTTGCATATTAGAATAGGTTATTGCCTTAACTTCTGTCCCTTGTGGATGTTTGTCCAAATCAAAAACTTCGCCGTAACAACGAGCTTTGATGGTGAATGTAGTCAAATCCATTTCTAAAATTTCGACTTTCTAAAATTTCCAAAAAATATATCTTATAACAATTGAGAACAATTGAACGGTTTAGTTTACCTTTGGTATAAGAAATGGTTCAGCATTGAAAAGAAACAACACATCATCCAAAAAACGGAAAAGCATGCTTTTTTCATCATCGCCGCCGGTTACTTCGACATCAGCATATTGTCGGATGGTTACGGTGGCCAAGTCTGTTATATAACCAAACACACCCATCGCACATTGTTCGAATGCTTCTTTCAGATCTTTTCCCCATGAATGGATTCTGTAACAAAAAGAAAAGTCCAAGTTCCAATCTGGCCAATCGATCCATCACTCTGGATGCTTACTGAACATCGGCGGTATGATCCAGATCTGTACAAAACAAATTTCAATATTTCATTTGCGATCTAAATCGCCAAAAATTAGCTTACATTCATATTGGACCGGGGGAATGGTCAATGAAGTATCCTTCGGAATATTCTGTAGGGTCATGGTTGGATATTCCAAAAAAATCAAATCACGTGTCAAACAGATCCGTCTTTTATGAATATGTTTCAAATGGATCCAAAAATTTAAATTTGCATTGCATGCTCATTGCATCATTTTCGGATCGGATTTTTAATATCATAAAAACATGATTAAAAAATAATTAAACGGTACAACAAGATAACATAGAAAAACAACAAAAACAAGAAGCAAACAGTCTAAAAATCAAGAGAATGGAGAGAATGTGGAACCTGAGATGGCATCAAAAATCGGTATATAAGTCGGACGGTGATTGAGGAAATCCAGTTGATTTTTCAATTTTTCAAAATTCAACTTCAAATTGTTATGATATTCTGTTTGATTCGCTTTGATCAAACGTTCATTCAATTTCAAGGCACTTTCGCAAAGATCTAAAAATTGTTCAAATAAAAATTTTAAATGTTTTTGATTTTCATCCAAATTTTTGCTAAAATCTTCAAAATGATGATCTGCCTTATCATCACCACTCAACACATCACCGTTGGCCTGTTTGATATCATCTCCTGAAGTTTCTCCAGATTTAAGGAAAGCATTAGCATATGCGATTGGTCCACAATTCACGGTAACATGGACGGAACCTTGCAATACTAACTGTAAATGTTTGGCATCTTGATTCATTATGACATGTTCCAACTGATGGACACGTTCTTGCATTTCATCAATCGCCACATCGATAGGATTCAAAATCACTTCCTTTTTACAGATCACTGGGATTCTTTTCAAAAAATAAGGAAAACTATGCGCAGCAGTCAATATGACTCTTTTTTTATATTGGTCGGCCACTGATTGAGCAATTTTACCATCTAATCTTTGTTCATAAACAAACTGTTGCACGCCAACATGTTTTTCAAATTGATTTCGGGCATTTTCAATATATGGATTGACGTGAGTTATCACAATTATTAAGTTGGAACATTGTTTGCTTGCTGCGGAAAGATCACAACCGCCAGCCCCACCATTAGACATTCCATTTTCATTAATATGGGAGTTAGTTTGTTCTTGATTGGAATTGGATTCAATCTGTTGAATGGCCGGAGAATCGGCAGCCAAAAATGTCGCATTAGGATAGAATGCTTGCATTCTGGTAGTCATTTCCGATAGTGAAACCAATTTGGTCATCTTGTAAATGTATTCCAATTTTTGACCAGTGTTCAAATAATAGAATGCGACTCTATACCGAGAAAAATAGATCAGATTATTTAGATTTTCATGCCATTTTTTCGACGATACTTACCGAAAAAATGTATCGAAAATTCGTTTTCCAGAATCATTAATTTCCAATGCTTTGGAATGCATTTTGGCAATCTTGGTGTACAATAATGACAATTTTTTATGTTCATAGTCTTTTTCATAGGTTGACATCAACACTTTTAGGACATGTGGAGCTAATTCAAACAGTTCACCTTTTTCAAATAATCCAACACATTCATTTATGATGGATTCAAATACTTCGATTGACACATGCGATTCTTCCAATTCTAACCAATCGGATTCACGTTTTATGTTATCTTTGGTCATTATATTATCGGAAACTTTAGAAATGTTCAACATTCCATCAATTATATGAATCTCTTTGGAAGATAATTGTTCGATAAGAATGGCAATCACTTGACATAGACACATTGCTGCTTCGGGCCAATCATGATTTTTGATATGAACCTCGCTCAGATTCTCCAACCAAGTTCGCAACAATGATCTCGATGTTCGTGCATAAGAATTGGCCAATTGTAATCGAAGCTCTGATGCAGAATATGGATCGAAACATTCTTCACGAATCTGTTTGGTTGCTTTCAGAATTTCCCGAATTCTTTCGACAATGTTGGTGACCGATATTTCTTCATCATCTCCATCTTGTTCCGGGGAATGTTTTCTGCTATGACGGTCTTTTAGCTTAACATTATCATAATCTTTATTGGACATGTCGGCCATCGCCAATTGTTCCAAACGATTCAAAGATGAATGAAGATAAATCAATCCCTGTGGATCACTGGAAGCTAACCGAGATACACAAACGATTGTTTCAAACCGTGTACGTTTCATGTTGGTTACAAACAAACAATACTATTGGAAATACAAGAAAAGTCAAAACATTGAATCCAAGAATGAAAATCTTACCAATAAATCAGTGGCACCCTGTCTAATAGGCGTCAATGATGAATTACAATATTTGATAACTTTGGAGATGATGGGCGAAAGGAAAGCATCCGAATTGAAAAGAAGTACGGAAAATTTTTGCATAAAATATCTGATACTATTAAATAAATGTATAAGTACGGATTGACTTTGTGGTAAGGTCATCAATGTGAGATAAATAGATAGAATCTGTGAAATTGAATGATCAATCGGCTCTTGATCATTATCCAAATACAAATGGATCGTTCGCAATGTAATTAAAGCGCTTTGAATTGATAGATTCTGTTGCAACAGGTAGTTTGTAAGATGATTTTCTGATGGCCCACCACTAGTGTTACCATTGATACCATGATTACTCATGGTAGTGCTAGTGTTTGAATGATGATTGAATGAAGAATGATAGATACCGGATTGATGGTGATTGATTATCGGATTGGGCATTGTTTTCGACCTATGATCGGCAAATTTTTTCGGCTTATATTCAAAGCAATTTATGGCACATTCCAAACACAGGAATAAATCTTTCAATTGTTTCTTGTTCAATAAATTCATTCGTTCAGTATTCATCACTTGCACCACGCATAGAAAACATACGAACAAATCTCGTATCTCTTCATGGCTGAACTTATCAAACCGAACTGTAGTGGTAGCAGTGGTGGCCGAAACCGATGTGCAATTGGTGCGGCTATGTGTCAACGTATTGGCCGAGCCGATTGTTGAATTTGAATTAGTCGAACCATATGACGAAATGGAACTAAGCGTAGAGGATATTTCTGAGGAACTACGAACCAACAATGCATTCAATGTATCCAAGGTATTCTGATGTTGCTCGTGTATGGTGGAAAACGAGGATGTATGATGTTTCCACTGACTACTGACGGTCAAATGTGGGCCACCACCACCACCACTGCAAGTGTTGGGATTGCTCGAAACGGTGGAATCCATCATTCGATTTGAATTTTCTAATATAACAGACAATATTGGCAGATAAAGGGCAAGAACTTTTTCTCGACAAGCCAAATCTGAATAGCGATCATCCAACATATGCTTGGTGAGCTGATTTCTGATGATCGACAGAGCTGATTGTCGTATTTGTCGTACACTGGCTGCCGATTGATGGTATAAACTTTTGAATTCATTCAAAATCAAAAACACTGGAAAATGCTTCGAACTAAAATCCATGGTCAATACGGGCGTATCTTGCAATTGCATTGGATTACAATAGCAAACAAAATGTTCATGAGACAATAAAGTGGCTATTGAATTAAATTTCAATTCTTGTATAACAATATCACGCGAAGATAGTATATTGACATGGTGGAAAAAGGCATTAAATATAATGGAACGATCGAAAAATGAGCACAATCTTGTCATGAAATGGGCAAGGGCACGATTAGCATCTTGAGCTTCTTCCATTCTTGAAAAGGTTGAAATCAACATTGACGATTCTTCAAAAAATGATTTGAGATTGGTTACAAATTCTGCATCAAATCTATCCTCGCGTTTCATTGAGATACGGTCGGTTTTCAACAAGTATTGTACCATTGATTTAATGATGATCTGCAACAAAAACCATAGATTGCTCAACAATAATTTCATTTCTTCAGTATGCGATAGGGAATTAGCGGATTTTTGATTGAACGTTTCAAACATTTTGCTCAACAATATGATCAACTGATCATGAACGTATAGTCCACCAAATTCGGTTGTATAAAAGGTTGAATAAATAAATTCATGCAAAATAGATAAATTATTTTCGCGGCGAAACTTGTCCGCCAAACAAATAATAGTGTTCAATGATTCTTGAATCAAATCTTGGCTGGCAGCACACACCATCAATTTGAACAACTGTTGCATGATGATCTGTGAGAAATGCACCAATTCTGTTTGATCACAATGCACCAAGTTGCGCAACATTTTCGGAATTTGCCTTTCCAATGAAATTATGTGCGAGATTTCTTTGGAATCATCACGATTCGTTTTGGTTATTTTGATGATAGACAACAATGTGGTGTGCAGTTCGAAATCTCTGGATATTATTGATGATGTCAACCACAATGATACTTTGAACACATCTTTACCAACAACTTTGACATCAGGCATCGAAAGACCTTTGCCTAGGCCTAAAGATTGACATGAGAGATAATTATTAGGAAGTGAGGCAAAAATGGACAGCGACATATTTTGGCAATGAATTTGATGCTTTTCTGAAGATATCGGCAACCAAGAATAACCGACCACAGTATATGAGCATTCTTTTTTGCAGGAAATGTGCGATATTGTGAACAATATGTGTAATTTTTCACTAAAATACAACGGAAGCGCAACTTTTATCTCTTCGAAAAAGTCCGGACTTACATTGTGTCTAGAAACGGATGTGGTGGCTGTATTAACAAACAGCGTTTTGTCATGTGCTCTACCGTAGATTATGTTTAATGGTTTGGCTTCTTTGACATTATCATCGTCGCGAATCTCCACGGTGACACATAAATTTCGAGCTTTGGAAAAAACACGCTGAGAATCAATCTTTAAACTTTGAGGATAAATATAGAGTATATTGAAAAATTCCGTATGGGGCACCGACAAAAGACGTAGTGACTGGATTTCCAAAATTGGACTGTAATTAGCCTTCAAATCAGCCGCCAAAGATTGTTTTGGATTGTTGTGCTGTACGAATAAGGACGGGTTGAATACTAGATCATTGTTATTATTAATACTATTGCTTGATTCATTGACAATCTTCTTGGGTTTCGTATAGGTTTTATAATCGACCAATTCGATTTCCAATCGTCCACTAATCACAGTCTGCGAACGCGTCGATATGGATTGAGACAATTGATTCAAAACATTACAAATAAAATCGTCAGATAATCGATTCTGATCCATTTTGTAAAACACACCAAAATTGGCACTTGTCTCTAAGGTGAGCGTATCAGAATGGAACAATGGTCGAATACTCCAAGCATATGGTTCTGAATGTTGCGATATGATTGATTGATGATTGATCTTATTATTGTTGTTGTTGCTCATTTGTGCGCTTACGATTGGATAACAAATATAATTTGACAGACGATGCACAGTTCGCTCTACACGTAGCACTAAATATAAATCATTAGGATTACTTTGATTCAAATCGACCTTGAACAATGCTCGATTAACAGTTGACAAGATTTTAGGATCGTATCCGCGGTTCTGCTCCATCGATAAACCAGAGGATCGAATCGTGTTAATGTCTGGCGAAACAGCATAGAGAAACTCCTCGGAAATTTTTCCCAATTTACAATCAAACAAAGATATTCGATAGAAATAAGATTCAGCAAAATTCGATTTACTGCTACGATCGTTGGCGGCAATATCCGTTGATTTGATGGTCAACAGAAATTTGAAAATCTTTTTCGATTGATCAAAATGTTTCAATGATGATGATTGTTCATGATTGATACAATTAATATCTTCGGTGAATTTGCTCAAAAAATCCTTGCGCAAATTAAGATCATTGTATGCTGCAAAAAGATTGATATTATTGATCAATTCATAACTTTTTAGCTTTTCCGAAATGACCTCAGAATCTCGTTTTAAGATTCGTTCAAGTTCTTCTTCAGGAGTGAATTCGTTGAATATATGGGAATTGATATCTTTGATCCAATCATCAATGAAACTATGATCTGTGCGAATTATGTAACTGTTCACCTGGAATCCGTCCCTGTCATCGGGTAGCTTTTCGACTTTTTTATTAACTTCAATATGCCATAAGATTTTGTTCCGACGATGTGTATCACAAAATGTTAGGAAGCAATCATGTTCATCACGAGAAAGGGTTAGCCAACCATTGATAAAATCACCATCGCCAGTATCGATCACTGATGCATGACCCTCACGAATGAGCATTTTCTGACCACAACAAAAACCGGATTCATACTCATCTTCGTCACATTCGAATACATGCGGACGTAATGGGAAATTGGTTAGAAAACTTTTTGAGGTAAACATTTCACCGAAATCCGATGATGTGGACGATGAAGATTTGTTGAGGATGAACGTATCAAAAACAGTTCCAAAATATTTAGCCATTGAGACATAATTAACAAGATGTTTAGCATCGATATAATGTTTGATGCATTCATGGCTGAATGGAGATGTAATTTTAATTTTATCTTGAGGGTAATGCTGATTAAAGTCGAATTTTAAGTCTTTTGGTTTGTCCAAACACTGAAAAAAAATTAAATCGTTGAACATTTGGTTCGAAAAAATAAGCACATACCTTTATGTCTTCATGATCGTTGACTAAAAATCGGGAAATGAGTCCATCTTCGGTTTGTTTCAGTTCATCTTCCCATCGACGAACTTGATCTTCATAGTCTTGATTCACACATGTTAACAGGGAAGAATCATTGTTGACATTAAGTGATTCTCTCAATCCACGTGATACAGTTTCACGTGTTTTAGCCGCGGTACCATGTTCCGATAAGGTTGCTTTCAATTTGGTGAAACGTCTTTCGGACATCCTGTCTTCTGGGCGTAGAATTGGATTGAAATTTTTTTAAATCAACTTGCTGACCAATTTAATTGTAGATTTTGGTTAAAAACATTCGATAAACATTGTCTACGGTTGTTGATTATTGGGATGTAAAACAATGACATTTTTGCCGAATGGAAAGAATCTTTCATTAATGTTCCACAAACCAAACAAGGAATGAAGGGTTGGTTTTTCGAGGTACATTGTAGTCAGAAAAATTTTGCAAAATAAAAAACAAATAATAATTGAAACAAAATGTTCACATTAAGCCACAACGCTTAGTGAATAATGACCAACTTAGTTATGATGATGCTATGTCAAGCTCATTAACAACATCAGCAGCAGCAACAACAACAAAAACCAAAATGAACGAATGAAAAAATGTAAGCTTCTAATCGGAAAAAATTTAATCGATACAATCGATAGTTGCTTTTTGTTCACTCGAATTCCACTAGATGGCGCCACATGCATGAAATTTCAAATTAGATTTTTGTGCTTTGCGCCAAAAAATTTTTTCCCTATGCACCCTGTGAAATGGATTTAATTTTTGGAACAAAACAAAACAAAACAAAAAAAGACCATCTATTTGTTTTATGGGGAAGGACATAATCCTTAAGCAAACAAAAAAATGGTCCAGAAGATTGGCCCGGTATCTGGCCATTAATCGAAATTATTAAAAAAAACGAAAAGAACACATATTTACCAAACGGAACCATCAATGGTTCGATAATTGCCATAATAAAATGGAAGCACCAGGCATCAATACTTATGTTCCATTCTCGTTATTGATCACTTGGGCTAGCTTACAAAAGAAAATAATTCTCTCCAACCTTCAACAATGAAAAAGGAGAAGAAAAAGTTCAAATCATGTGCTCAGCATCTATAGCTTGTAATTTCAGGAAAGTTTGGCCTAATTCAAAATTCAAACAAATGCAAGCTTGTTTAGACCAAAACAATGATTTCGTTTTATTTGGAATAAAGTTTGGGAGTTTGGGATGACTTTTTACAGAATGCATTGCATTGCATTGCACCATTTGAAACATGTATAACAGGAATAGAAGTAGCTATAGAGCTGTAGAGATTAATTCATTTTGACTTGATTCATGGTGATTGCGATGGTTGTGGTTGCTGGTGTTGGATTATTTAGCGCATGCTGGTTATGTCGATCCAACCTTGACATCTCAAAATGGTCCTAGCAAAACCATCAACATCATCTTCTTCATCGGCGTCCGGATATTCATATGTATCCGCTTGATTTAATCTTTGATTAGCAGCACCGCGTCGGCCAACCTCGCGTCGTCTACGGTGCCTACATTGATTGCGTTGTTGGATCATAAATTGCTTACCCATGTATTTGACATCGGCCTAGATCATTGGGAATGGTTGGAAAGTGAGGTTGATGAGAGAATCCAAAAAAGAATGTGACAAAATGTTGATATGAACCGTTGAATGTCACCTTAAAATTATCGCTCATAAATGAATAAATGATTGGATTAACAAATGAATGTGCCATTGATAGCCAATGTGATATGATGACGATGGCCAAATATGTTGGACTGGAAGCATCATGGCCGCTCAACGATAGAAGCAGATCTTCATCAAACACACGGATCAATTGGAACAAGTGCGAAGGGAACCAACATATTGCGAATAATGCTACTATTGTTATCAACATTTTGATGACCTTCAAAAAGCAATTTGTAAATCGTATAAAATTGAATCAATTACATAACGCACATAAATCACTCCATACAAACTAGCTCATTACCACCTTTTTTTTGGCTTGATATTGTACATTATCACGTATGACGTTGGCATTACCCGGAGCACAATGATACCAAAGTTTCAAACAAATGGAACCATAGAAAAACATCAAACATAATAATGGTAATGCGAATACCCCCAAAAATAGTGCCACAGTATAGATTTGTTCATGTTCTTTGGTTGTCCACGATTCTCGGCAATCATAGTAGGTGACATTATTGATTATGAATGGTTCAGCATTTGAATAGAACCACACCACTAAGCCTAGCCCAAATCCTGTCAACCAGGTGAGCACGACCACAACCGGAGCAAATGATTTGGTCCAATAGTTCACTATGAACGGTTTCATAATGGCTATATATCTATAACAATGTTGGTGTGGTGTGGTGTGGTGTGGTGAAAATCATTTCGGAATGTTCCCAAAAATACCACACGTACAATGGAAATGAAATGAGAAATGGAAAAAATAGAGACAAGAATAAAAAATATAATAAAAAAGCTAAGCTCTCATCAATGGCAATGAATTATTCAATCAACGACAAGATCCATCATTAACCATCATGATTCGAATGAATGAACATGTATAAAGAAGAATCATGCACACAATGATGACCACCATAATCATTTTGAGCCAAGAAAATGTTGCGCGAAAAAAATCGATTCTCAAAGAATTCCAAAACACCATGATGATGGTGATCATCATCATCATCATTGAAAACCTCTATTTGTCTATTGGTTTCTCCTCTCTGATTCATGCAATAATAATAATGCAATGCCGATGGGTGTGATAAAATCTATAGACTATTAGGACTTCTTTCTTCTTCTTTTCCTGGCATGTTCTTGGGAGTATCGTTTTTTTTTGTTTTGTTGGAAACAAGGGGAGGGGGCAAGGGAATGTATGTGTGTGTGTTCTCCGATGCTCGGGTTCTCGGGATCCGATATCCTCGGGTTGGATAATTGATGATCAATAAAGTGGCAACAAAAAGATAGCGCTAAAATGGATCAACCATCCTCCCCCATCTTTGTTTTCTATATAATTTTATCGGATATTACTTTATCGTATCGTGCACAAAACTGAGCTAATTGTAATGATTGCTACCATCATACACGTATCACAGATTTTTTTCGCAAAGCATTTTTCTTCTTCTTCTTCATCTTCTTCCTATTTTTTGATATTATTATATTTGCTGGCAACAGATTCCAAGCCGAGAATCTGAGCAAAAAGCCACCACCATCATCAACAACATCAAGAAAGGACACTGTTCTGCTCTGCTCTACTCTGTCTCAATTAATCTCTGTTCTGTTCTGTTCTTCTCGTATTATCTTCATCACCATCCTCATCCTCAGTTGGATATATTTTTGGTCTTTTAAGGTCTATTGTTAGCTAATTTCAGTTGAAAGACGAAGATCCTGATATTACAAAAATACAACATCTGCTACAGCCAAAGACAGACAGTGGGAGTGTTCTCACTGTTCAAGGAGGGGCCATTCTCTTCTGCGTGTTAGCTGTTATAGTGGCGTGTGCGTGTGCTAGTGTGCTTTTGTGTGTGCGGGGGTTGGCTGTTGGCTGTTATAGATTATTTTCTTGATTACACCCACACTATAATAATGATGATTTTGGATATTTATGATTATTATTATAATTATTATTGCAATATTATTAAACTGAAGGGAATAGCGAAAACGACTTATCGACTCGAATCACTTACCTATCAATCCCGATGGTAGTAAGAGTATAGATGGAGACAAAAACTGAAACAATTTGCATTGATTGCACCAATGGGCATAGATTTGGATCAAAAATCCATCTACCCATCACAAAATGCAAATAAGTGAATGGAATCGAACAAATAGCCATCAGAATATCTGATAATGATAGACTGACCAGGAATCGGCGCAGATCTCTTGATGAACGTTTACCTTTCATCAACACCAATATTGATAGGATGTTGCCGAACAGGGCTAGGCCAGCAGTTATGCTGTACAATAATGTTAGAAATAATTGCAATTGTTTGCTGGCTATTTCAAAATTTTCAATACTAAATGTTTGATCCAGATTATCATCATACAATGAATAGCTGCTATCATTGCTGTTATTGCTGTTAGGATGATAGTAATGATCCACAAAACGGAACGGATTTCTTGTTATATTATTCATTAGTTTAGCCATTTTTGCAGGTGATTTTTGAAAAATTCCAATATCCAGACATCTGTTATGTTCTTAACATGCCGAGAGTGGTGAATAACACATCCTGTTAGCTATAAATTTTGTTGAAAAAAAGCCATCAGTAGTTTGGTCCATTCTCTTGGTTCGTTCTTGGAACACTTATTTGATTTTTATGTTGCTATTTATAGATTGATTGTTTTCCACGGAAAAAAAACAAGGAGAACAAGTATCATGTCCATATGATAGGGCGCGTTTTTTTTCGTTGGACCATCCATAAGTCGATAAAGAACAAGGAAGGAGAAAGAGAGAGAGAAAAACACTACTTAAATTGTAGAGACAAAAAAAAGCGGTAATATTGTTTATTATGTAAACATAAAAGATGATAGTGGAACCAAAGATGCACTAGCAATCTGTTAAACAACCAACTAACCGACCGACGGACCGACCGATCGGGCCAATTCTCAGAAACCAGACCTTGAATTCCGAAACTTGAAACTAGGTTTTTTGTGTGTTTGTTGTTGTGAGATTCTCTCAACATGATTTTGTGTTGTGTTCAAGAATCCAGAAAAAAAAGAATAAGATGATTCGCCTTTTGCCTCAACTAAGCTTGGCTACACCATTCTGTCATGTTCATTTTGTGTTGGGATTCTATCCTCTGGCTGTAATCATCCTTGGATATTCTTCTGATATGTTGGGGAAGAAGCCCTAAGTCATAAATATGAATGATGGCAACATAGGGAAAACGAGCGAATATTCTCCAAAAACAAAAATCTTAACATTAATGACAATCATAAAATACTTTGTCGTTTCAGTTTATACACAACAATTTTCATCCAGCATCGCATCGCAGCGGATGTGTGTGTGTGTGTTATGTAGCATGGCAAATCCATCAATTGTATCCAAAACAAAAGAATAATATAAAAAAGAAACACAAACAGACACGAAAAGCCATGAAAATTGTAACAAAAAGTAACAAAAAAAGTGGTGGTGGTGGTGGATCTGTGACAGAGAAACACGATCATGTGCTCCTGGAGAATGGAGGATTGGCGCTATCGAGAGAAAAATTTGAAAAATTTTCAAGCGCCAAAAAAATTTGGATGTCATACCCTAAAGATGCTTCCGGCAGATTCAAGAATTGATGTCTTTTATTATTATAATGTAATGTGTAGAAGATTTACTAAAAATAATTATGATAATGGCCAACAGCATTCACACAGTGCACTATTGTATTAGGTGAAATTTAGATTTTTTTCTTTTTTTGGTGAAGAGTCTTATTCTATTTCCGAACAAATTTTGATTGAATCAAATCATTCTCTTTGATTTTTCATCCTCTCATTCTTTTGTTCATTCAATGCGTGTGTTAGTGTGCGTGTGCTAGTGTGTGCCAGTGCTTTTTCTGTTAGATTTAAACCATAAAGCTCGCGACCAACTAAAATCTTAGGATCATCAAAAACACATTTCTGTCTTTTGCCGCACACACACAGACAATTCTAAACAACGATAAGTTTTCAGCAACCGAAGAGAATAAATTTGCATTCGGAACTTGTTTGTTTGGTTGTTCCAACGAGAATCAAACTCTTCTTGGTTCTGCCGAACACAACAACAAACAACTGCAACTTGTGTTTGGTTTGCTTCGTATGATGATGAAATATACGGGAACAAACGAACAAACGAACGAATGAACAAACAAACAAAAAAGGAAAAGAAGAAGAAAACTTTAAATGGCGAAAAAAAGTCAAGATTTTTTTTTCGCTTTCTTGGGTAAGGAAAAGGAGGAGCTTAAGACTGAATGGGGCGCGTTTGCTGAACGCAGATTTGCTTTGCTTTGAAATCATTGGTATTGGCAGCCAGCATTATAGGGCAGAGACGAAGCGAGAGAAAGCGAGAGAAAGCGAAAGGGAAATATCTTTAGGAAAATAAATACACAGCACTGCCTTTTATGCAGTGATAATGATAATTATAATCAAAATGTCAAATATTCATACACACGGCACAGCACAGCAAAGCAAAAAGTAAATAGACAGATCGAAGCAAGCTAATCAGATACAGCCAATCAGGACAAAATAAACAGAGTTGTTGAACAGAGACCACCTCCTCCCATTACTTTTTTGCCTCCTACTTTCTTCGATTTATCATCTCGAGAAAAGAAAAGAAAAGAAGTAAAGTGATTGTGAAAAGCCAAAGAGCACACACACACACACAATGGAAATGGAGAAGAAGAGAGGGGAGGAGGAGCTGGAGAAAAGCAGAAACGCTGGAAACAAACATATTGGAAGAAAATAAGAAAAGAAAGAGGAGGAAACAACGGTACCCAAAATGATTAAGTGAGAAAATTCATACAATAAAAGTATACCAACAAAAAATACAAAAAATAAAATAAAATAAAATAAGACCAACATGCAAATTTCGAAATACTCAAATTGATTGGTTTCATCTACGTTTTTTCCCCTTTTGGTATAATGCTCATTATCTATTCTTCATTCTGTGCATCGTTCATTAAACATTGAAATTCTATTCTGCCTTCAAACTGGTTGAGCACAATCTTTTTTTTTTGGAACCAACAAAAAAAATTTGAATTTAACTTTTGGCTTTAATTCTTATTTCTCTTCGCTAATGTCATTTCCGTTTGTTGGTGCAAGCTAATCGTAATACTAATACTTGGTAATGGTTACCAGACCGAAAAGCCATCACTTAATTAAAAATATTTTTTTGAATTTTTTTTTTTGGATTCTTCAAATCAAAAAAAAAATCAAAAAATTCTCGCCAAAGATTCCATACTGGTTGGTTAGTTTCAATCAGCGGTGGTCTTGATAATTATTAATTAAAAAAAAAGAAAAGAAAAATTCACCATACCAACCAACCAACCAACCACAAAACCCGGCGGATATGATTTCAATGAGGAAGCTTGAAGCTTGAAGCATCGTGAAACAGAATCTTGCCGAGCTATGTTTCGTTCACCGACACAGATATTTATACACAATGAATGAATGAATGAATGAAATGATTCTACAAATTCATAATGATTAGTCGGGCGTAACGTAACGGTTTGTTGTTTGTACCCATCATCACTATAGGGTTCTATTGTTTCAAATAGGGAATTCTCTCTCTCTCCCTCATTGTTAGAGTTGTTTGGCTCGATTTCGTTTCGATTTTTTTTTTGGTTGGTTGGGGCTTCCGAAAAAGCTATTTTTTTTTATTTTGGTAAATTGAATCGTCGTCGTTTCGATACGCAGCTTCCCGCTGCCAATTATTTTATTTTTCTCGTGCAGGATTTTCTCGTTCGTTCGTTCGTTCGTTTGTGGGTGTGGGTGTGTATTTGCGTTTGTGGTTTAATTATAAGCAGCAAGCAAAAAAGTATCCGATACCAGATTCATGGCAAGCCAAACAAACAAACAATCATGTGCATGCCTGAACAGAGGAGAAGATAGGATGATGAGAAGACCACACGGGGAAACATGTGAATCGATTGATATTCTAAAACGGAACGTGATAATGATCAGACAAAAGATTAGGGTCTAGGCCTAGAGAGATTTGTTTGTTGCGAAAACAAAAAACAAAAAAAACGGTTACGTTCAGTTAAGAATAATAATAATAATAATAATAATCAAATATCCTTGAGAGCCCTAGAAGTTGAGAAGTTGTCTGAAGAATGCAGAATTTATTCTGTTTCGGGATTATAGTTTCTCTTCTCTCCAGAACAACAATCTAAACGCTTGATCAAAATAAAACTATAACGGTACTCTGTTTCGGATACGGAACATCTTCAAATCAAAAAAAAAGAGTGAGAGGCAGATAATTTCAACCCAATCAAGCATAAATAATGAATTCAATTTGGAGGATTCAAGAAGTGCGAGCGTGCGAGATAAAATATCAATTTTTTTTATTATTTGATTTGATTTGATTTGAAATATAAACTTAATTAAATCCAGAATTCATCCAGAATATTCCACATATTTACCATCAAAATTATTAATATTCACAACATGTTCACAAAGTCAAATCTAGACAGACATCGGACCTTGGATGTGTCGGGGATCATAACGGAAAAGCATCACACAACATAACCAAGGATATGTGTGTGCGTGTCACAACAACAAGAATCATCAAGAATATTGATGAGAGGGGGGAGGGAGAAAAGTGTGTACAAATTTTTCGCATCTTTTTTTCCTAAAAAGAAGAAAGAAAAGATGTTTCTGAGAAGATCTTGAGTTTACCTTGAGAAAAAAAGTGTGTTTTCAGTTGGAAATAAATCCTTTAAGCTTTTGAGCCAGCTCTTGGCTGGTGTTTTTTTTTTGTCTGTTTGTCTGTTTGTTTGTGCGTGTTGTCTTGATGCATTCAATGTTGGTGTGTGTGAATTCGATTGGTATTCATGTGGAATGAACAGAACGAAAAAAAATAGAATGAATGAATGAATGATAAGAATCGAAGATGATAATAATAATAATAGGATAAAGACGCGTTCAACGCGGACAACATCAAATAATCATGAATGAATGAATGAATGGTTGGAGGAGGAGGAGCAGGAGGATTATGAAATTTTCCGACGAAACAGAACAGAATCCAAAAGTATATCATCAAAAAAAACAAAAAACAAAAATTGATTTTCTTACATTCTTACAATCTTGGCCAAGAAAAAGATTAGGCGATGATTTTTGGCCAAGAGTGTGAAATCAGTCGATGTTTGAAAAACGATGAAGTAGGTTTAACGAATCAAATCAAATCAAATCAAATCAAACCAAACCAAACGCTAACCACTGGCGGGCAAGTGTGTATCGTATCTCCTTGGCCAATGTGAATCTTGTTGCTGCCGACGAACGACAACGATGCTTAGGTTGGATGCGCGTTTTTGACGATGTCGTGCGCCAAACAAGTAACATGAATGAACTGAACTGAACTGAACATGATGAAAGATGAAAAAAAAAATTCCAAATTTTTTTCTCGTTTCGGTTCGCTTTGCTGGTTATTTCCCATTCCAAATGCTGTCGGTCTTTTCCGCTTACACACACACAGAGAGAGAGACACACGAACAGGGCACTTCTTCGGTGCTTACTTTGTTGAATCAGGATTCAGCGCAGTTTGACCTATCGGAATCATTTGAGATGTTGGCAGAATACCATTGCTGATGGTGGTGGTGGTGCTGGTCGTCGTCGTTGTATTGCCATTCATTGATGAATCATTGGTTTTGTTTGAAATTCGGCAAGAATAAACTAGTGCCGAATTGTGCTGATGTTGAATTATGCAATTATTATTGTCTTTATGGCCAACATCATCATTAATGTCATCAACGTTACAACGTTGAACATTGAACAGTATGGCCGGTTTGGATGGTTTTTTCTTATTAAAATTATTATTATTATTATTATTAATATTATTAAAATGGTTAACGTTGTTGTAACGATGTGGATGATAATTTGTCACATTGGCTTTACCATCATACTGCACCTTGCTTGTAGCCAAATCAATAATCTGATTATGAGCATTTGGTGAATGCAAAAACTTTTTATGGTCGGAATTTGTTTTTTCGTAATTAAAGCTCGACGAATTGCTGTCATGCGTTTTGCTCCTCCTATGGCCATCACCGGCAACAATGCCGTCAGTCTCCTCCTCCTCCTCCACATTGTCTTTATAGATACGATGTTGAAGATGGGCGTCGCTCATAAATCTGGTTGTTACCTCTTCTTCTTCTTGTTGATCCTGCTGCCTATCACAATCATTAACTTCTTTGTAACAATCAACACTAGAGCTAGTAAAGCTTTGCATTTTGATTGTTTGTCGCGAATTTTGTGTGGAGGAATTAAAATCAACATCCAAATGATGTTGATTTGTTGGTTGTTGTTGGCTGTTGTTGTTTCGATTCTGGCTTGGTCCTACATCATAATTGGGCCTACATTTGGATGAGCGTTTCCGATGGCCACACAACTGATAGTGGTCCATGCTGACCAAAGTTGGAGACGAAGAATGTGTGACACACAGATTCAATCGTCTTAAGCATTGAGAAAATAAATCTCGTAAATCAGCCTGCCAATAGAGAAAAAATAGGAACAGGAACAGGAAAGCAAAAACAGGAATTTCATGGGAATGACAACCGAAAATGAAAACGAAAACGAAAAAAAATTAGCAAACACATGTCAAAAATAATAAACCAAAATAATAATTGATTTGTGTTTGTTTTTTTTTTTGGATTTAATCCATTGATTTATTCAACACCAAATTAATATCAATTTGAACTAGATTTGAACATTTATGTGTGTGTGTGGCAGGAAGTTCCAAGGAAATTTTCGCTTGTCTATTTGGTATTTTCTGGTTTTACCACACAGATCCCCAATGGGAAATGTCCAAATTAGTATTTCCTTAAACTTTTACTAGTGATACTAGTTTTTTTTTTGATATTTCAATGACGACGATTTCGCAATTGATACAAACTTGTGTGTCAGTACAAATTGCAATCGGCTTTCGGGTTCTTGCTCGGCTCGGCCCTCGGTTAGTTTGCTGGCGTATGTGCATGTGACTATGTGTGTGTGTGTGTGTTGGTGTGCTTTAATTGATTCGGTTTTTTGTTAATTTATTGGTTTTTCCTCAAAAACTTGTTTTCCAGGAATTTGACTACTACATTTGAGACTACTACAATCTGTCAATATTTGCAAGGATGCTAATTATTAACGACGACGACCAAGAGTATGAGACCCGATGTTTATTTAAAATCTCCACTAGTTGTCTTGTGAGATGTGGAACCAAACCAAAAAGTTGATCAAAGTTAACTTTTTGGAGCAGCTTGTTTTTTTTGGAAACTTTTTTTTTCGTCGTCGTTAGCGTCGTTCGTTATCCAATCAATTCAATTCAATTCAATTCAATTCAACTCAACTACTAAATGGAAATGTCAGTGGTTATCAAGCTATCTAACCAAAGTTGGTAGTGCATCCTACCCATTATAGGATGTGATTGACCAATAAAAATCAAAATTTCAAAGAGAGTGCTTGATTGACTTACCCGAAAATTTTCACTCATAAAACAATAAATAATTGGATTGACAAATGAATTGGCCATTGAAAACCAATGAGCTGTAAAAGCGATTGTTACGTAAATGGTAAAACCGGATTGGGAATTATAAACATCCACCATAAGATCGCGTGCAAAGTAAATGAATAAATCTATTGAAAAAGAAACGAAACAAAAAAAAAGAAATCAAAAGACAATCAAAAATCAAACATAAAAATGCTGCTTCAAATGGGACCGCCCAATGAACCGCCCATAATTGATTAATTGATCAAGCCCGAGAAAAACCCGCGAAAAACAATTGGGGCGTGATATTTGTGGTTTTTCCATCTTTTAGCACAGGCGCGCTCAACCCGCTTGCGTCCCTTCAAACATTTCTGTGTGCCGCCCACCAAGCGCATTTCAGCACTTTCAGCACTCAAACAGAAGACGAAGCTATATTCCTCTCTCTCGCTCTGATTGGTCCACCAGTGATGATTTGACCTGATGACGCGACACACTATAAGCCTATGAAAAGCGAACAGCCTTTAACAGCTTTTAGCCTTACAAGTCTGTGCATGTTTGACGCCTATAACAACCATTCGCCCTTGTGATTGGTCCAATGGTGATGATTTGACCTGGTGACGAGATGCACTATAAACAGCAGAAGAGGAGGTGCATCCCTGTTCTCTCCTGTCGGTTCAGAGATGTCGCACGGTTGCTATCCCCTGTTTTAAATAAGAAATCTAGTTTTAGGTGTCCCAATAGTTGGATGGATGGAACTGCTGGATTTGATTGTCCAGCGGTTTGCGTGTGGTATTACACAACTTGTGGTCAAAAAAAAAATGAATTACATTTGTTCAACGCAATAGATAGATTTTGGCTGTTCCATGTTTTTCGTTTGTTTTTTTTTGTTTTGGTTTGTGTGGATTCTCTAGTTTTATGTTCTCGGGATTAGATTATGGTTGTTGTTGTTGTTGTTGTGTTTTAGCTGAGGTTATATTTTTTGTTGTTCGCTGTGAGACTAAGTGAAAATTCAGTGAATCCTGAAAAATGAATGAATTGATTAATTTTTTCCTAGTTTGCCAATCAGGCTACCAGCCAAGCTTGGGTGTACGATGTCGTGTAGATGGGTGTCGTTTTGGGTGGAAACAAACATAAAACCTAACTATCCGGAATGAACCAAGTTGTTCTGCAGTTGAACAGACATGCTGCTGGAACAACTAAGCTTCACCATATGCTTTCGCTGCTATTGGGTTGAATAATAATTTTTGAATCATAAATCATTGAGTCCAAACCATGCAGAGATACAGAGAGGGAGAGGGAGAAAATGATGAGAAAAAAAATCCTGGATCCTGGATCGGAAATCCTAAATATCCTAGAAATATCAACCAGGCCAATCTTAATGATTATAGTTTTTTTATTTTTAAAATTTTGTTTTCAGTGATTTCTGGTTACAAGCTGATATCCTTGCTAAAACATTAACACTTGAGCGGTCGCGCGGCAAAAACTACGTTAGCGGTCGCGCGGTGAACGGCGTTCACCACTCTTTTAAACGCCCAGAATTGATATAATC
>JAOZJS010000489.1:0-31551 GCA_025882695.1 Amerodectes protonotaria | reverse complement strand
GTGTGTGTGTGTGTGTGTGAATTATTCCTTGATGGATTCAATGATTTTGCACTCTCTTTTTTTGTTGTTCCAAATCTGATCCAATCATTTGATCGTTGTTCCATGGTCCGTCCGCGAAACGCCCGACAAAATAATAATAATGTTGACCACTTTAATTATAGTGTTTCGTCCAAATTGTTGTCCGAGTTTCAAGTGTAGACCTCGCCTTCCCCCTTCTGTTCCAAGCATAACCTTTCCATAATTGTGAATATTATTATTATTATGATGATGGTGGTGATGATGATGATGTTTGGACAACGATCACAAGTGCAACAAGTGGTGGTGGTGGTTGTTGATGGTCGTGGCTGATCTCAACTCTTCTTTTCTTTTCTTTTTTGTTCCATTCAATTGTTCCATAACGGAGGTTGGCGTCGAATTGGCTGACAGGATGGTGGCCAGAGTGGTGGTGGATGATAATAATAATAATAATAATAGTATCAACAATGATGGTTGATGGCTATATTATATGTACAAGAATAAATTGACGATTGAATGAATATTTTTTCTTCTCTTGAGCCAAAAAGAACAAAATCAACAACCAACCAAAAACGAAAAACGAAAAAGAAACTTGCATTTCGACTTTCACATCACCACGGGAAAATAACTTCGAAAATAATAACGATGATGATGATGATAATAATAAAAGGATCGCTCTCCCCTGTGTTCTTAACGCTATCCTTTCTCTCACTCTCTCGCTCTTCAGCTCTTGTTGGAAGCCAAAAGAGCTATTTCCATTTCTTCTTTCAACTATTCTTCTCCATAATCGTGAACACTTGAAGCACTCGGATACTTCTTGTGTTGTTATTTCGCTCTCTCACTCTCTCGCTTAACTGCACACCTTTTTGGTGGTAATCAATCCTTTATACACAAACGCACAGGTGTATCGAGCACGTTGTTTGTTGGATTCTTCATCTTGTGCTGTTGTTGATGATCATCATCTTTACCATCATCGTTTGGATGTACCAACACCCTACCATTACATCGACAATCAACCCCAACCATCATTATCATCAACCGAAGGTTATGCATACATGCACGCAAACACTTCGATTGGCTGCGGCTGCTTGTGGCTGGTGGATTGATTGATTCACCTGCAATCGCTTCAAATTATTGATTATTCGATCAATCAACAAGTGGGCACCACCACCAATCGATACACGAAAAAGAACGTGGTAGTTGTTTGTTTGTTCACTTGTTTTGTTGATTGTGGTTCTTCAACAAAACACCCACATTGATGGTTGATCATCCATTCGCTCACATGATAACGGCAAAATCATCAAAAAGCTATTCTTGTTGGATCACCATGTCAACCACGATGATTATCCTGTACCTGTTGCACTGTTTCATTTCTGATCATAGTCCATCGTTTTGTGGTTGTTGGTTTGATTAAAAAATTGTGTTAATTTCGATCTCTTCCACCATCGTGGTGGTTGGTTGTCGACGGAACCAACAACAACAACAATAACAGCATTTTCAAAGTAAATTGAATGCTAAATTCAGTTTAAAATTCTGATTCCCGTGTTTTCCATTCTAATTACAGTTACCCCAGCGTGAATTCTCACACGCGCGCAAAATTAATTGAAACATGAAACTTATCCAAAAGCTGGAACGTAAATTGAGCTGGCGCAAGAAAAACTACAATTTTCCAACAACAACATCTTCAAGTAAAGCAGCTTGTGATGTTGCCAATGATACTTTAATGGTTGCAAATCGGAATTCAACCACGGTGAATGTTTCTGGAACAGAATTTAGTCGCTATATACGCTTTGATTCGATGGTCGATCCTCAACCATTGCCCGGGATTACGTATGAAATGGTCAAAATAAAGCCAAATAATCCTCAAACACCACCGCGAACTCTACGAATACCTCAAAATCATCGTTTTAATGGTGATGATCATCAATCTTCTTTGTCGGAATGCAAAGAGAACCTAGATGATCATCCAAACATTTATGATGATTTAATTAGTCAACAACCAATACCATCAAGAAACGATCATCATCAACAAGCTAAAGATGTTCGTGTTCGTAATCGAATACGAACAAATCCTTGGTTTAATTCTCGTTTTGGTCTCAACAATATTCTCAAATCTTCCATTGGTGGATTGGTTGAAGAGAATCTCTATGAAAGTATCGATCATTTGAATGAAGCAACAGTAACGCCATCTGTATCACCATCATCATCATCATCACCATCACCGCACTCCTCATCATCAATGTCGACCTTTGATAGGCCAATCAAATCGTTCAAATCGAACCAAGCACGTCGACCAGTGGCAAGCACTGCAATCTTATTGGATAAAACCAATTGTATGCATGTGAATGACCAGCCTACTGCTGGCGGTGGGCGGTCAACATTTTTGAAAAATATAAAGGCGAATGATACAACATCGACAACATTCACAACAGTAGAAGCTACAAAGATATCTAGAAAGTCCTACTTGAATAGACTGTCTTGTTGTAAGGACAAAGACCAGCCCCCAACTAAAAATAAACCTATAAATGATGAGTATCAATACCATCGCATGAACGCGATGGAGCATGGGCGCAGTGGATATTTGAAAAGAAAACTGCCGATGGACAATGAAGAATGGCCACCGTGGGGCAGTTCATCACCGCAACAACCACAACAACACCAACACCAGCAATTATCATCATCGTCGAAAAAAATGAAACGTAAAGAAATGAAACTGCCCAAAAAAATCAACAAACTAATAACAGAATTGAAAATGGTCCATGAAGCAATCGAAGAGATCAAAAACTTTGATGATAATACACAATGCTCGTAGCACGATCCATTAGAAAATAGCTGCTTTATTATTATTATTATTATTATACACAAACATATACACACACCCACAAAAAAAACCTCGAAATTTACACACAAATATCTTTGGATTCAAAAATATCATCGGAGAATGGAGCGAAAGAGAAAAAAAATTGATGATTGATGATATTAAACAAGCGAAAAAAAATAATGAAAAATATACACCATTGCTGATCGAGCAAGTTGGTTGTTGATCATTGAATGAATCAATTATCTAAAGAAGAATGGTCACTTAGAAAATTCAACAGGTTAGAAACCAGATTCGAGGTTATAAACAAAAATCACAGATCAGAATTATCATGTGCCAATATAAATGTGTAACGAAAAATGACTTGATGAACAAAATACAAGAAGAAGATACAGAAAATGATTAAATAATCATCATAATTAATAAAGATTTGTTGAATTTGGATGTTGCGGTCTTGTAGTTGCCGATGACATCAATTGAAATGTCATCATTGTTTGTTGCTTGCTACGATTCAATTGATCTTGATGATGGTAATGTTGTTGATGATCCTTTTGTTGGATCATTCGCATTTGCATTTTCAAATTCTCCTCTTCCTCCTCCTCATCATCATCACCATCAAAATCGTTGATGTTCGCAGCTTGGCTACGTTGTATTATCATTTTGTGGTGATTTCTCTTCTTTTCCAATCTTTTTTTCTCTTTCGATGATAATGCCGATGGTTTAGATGTTATTTCTGGAATATCAATCAACAATTGTGATGAATTAATGAAATGATTATAATGATTTTGTGGATGAGGGCTTCTAGTCGATCGCCGTGGTAATGATGAATGCGAGATCGGTCCTTGGATCATGTATTTGTTGGGATTGCTGAATGATCGATCAATTGAACGATATTTTCTAGGCAATGAATGATATTTGGTTCTTGGATAGTAGACTGAAAATTCGCTTTCTTCTTCATATGATTGACAGCTTTCTTCGATACCGGTATCCTGAATTAATTATCGAGTACGGTTACCATAAGTCTTTAGCTAATAAAAAAATCGAACAAGCTTACCAATGCTGATGAGGATTCGGAATTGATATCCGAAAAGCATTCATTTTCATTGAATGTTTTAGGATTCATCAAAGATGTCTGTCCTTTGGTGGTTTGATCAAAGTTTACAGAAACCGATTCTGGACATTCACTATGATCAATCGAATGATTGCTGAATGTTTTTGTGGTAGTTGTCTTTAAATCTGATTGTCGGATATAACAAATTCCAACAATCCAAGCTAAAGATGTGAACAGCACACAAGATACAATTATCATAACGTATAGAGCGTGGGCACGAATCGAAGTCCAAAATGAGGAGAATAGATTTTCATTCTTTTCAGAATTCAGATTGTTAATGATTTCCAAATAGGATGAATCTTCGACCGTACCATAATTGTTGGAAATGTTACAAGAATAAACACCTCGATCGGTCGATTTAAGCTTTACGATGATCAACAGTTGGCCACCGGCAGTGAAAAAATGTCGTTCGGATTGTCGTAATTCTTGGCCATCCTTGAACCAGACCACCTGTGGCATCGGAATACCAGCAGCCATACATTCCAACGAAACGGTGGAACCAACTGTTGCTTTTTTATTAACCATCTTCCGGACAAACGAAGGTAATTCGATAACGTTGAGAAAAACCGTGGACACAATCGATCCAGCATCGTTGGCTGCATGACAACTATACGATCCCATATCATTCTTTTTGACTTCAACAATAAAAAACACATCATCATCATGCATCACACGCATTCGACGTTCCATGGCAGCGGGAAAATTATCGCCACCATCCTTCTGCCATGATATGATCGGAATCGGTTGACCTTTTGCCGAACATTCAAGCTTGGCCGTTTGGCCCACTCTAACCGTTACGTTCTGTGGTTGCTTGATGAAATATGGGGCAACATAAACATTGACCGGAAATTTATGCGAATAAACACTTCCATAGCTATTGGATGCCATACAATGATACTTTCCCTGGTCTTCATCTTGGATATTCACCAAATGCAATATACTGGTATAATGTGTAACATTGTCGGAGAATGCTTGCGATTTGACATTCATAATGGCACGTTTATGATCAATAATTTGATTATCTTTGAACCATTTGAACACGGTTCTATCATCACTGCTGGTGGCCACTTTACAATAGAACGATGTATCTTTGTTTTTGATGGCAGCGATCGGTTTGGTTATATTCTGGAAATCTTCAAGCAAATATGGCTTAAGAAAGTCCTGACATTTGAATTCATCCGGATCAACATCCAAAAACGAGTACGATGTTCTTATGGCCAGCTCATGTGGATGTTTGCAATGGATTCCGCGGGCGAATCGTCTATTGGTTTCAGTTTTTTGAAGCCAATGTGATAACCATTTCATGGTACAATCACAAAGTAAATCAATATTGTCCATGTATAATTCTTGTAGATCTTCGAACCATTCAAAGGATTTGTTTTGGATTGATGAGATCGGGTTCGAAGTTAAATTGAGCATTTTTAAACGTTGCAATCCATTGAATGTGTGGGTGAATATCAACCGAAGAAGATTGTTGTCCAATCTTAATTCTGCCAAGTGTTTAAGGCCCAGAAAGAATCCGTTCGAACTTTCGATGGTCCATGATAGTTTGTTGAAGGATAAATCTAAGGTTCTTAAATTTTTCAAAGACCGGAAGGAGTGTTCATCAACATAAGAAACATGATTATTTGATAATTTTAAGGTTTGTAGCATGGTCAGCTTCTCGAAGGTTTTCCTTTCTATTCGGTCCAGATTGTTGTGATTCAAATTGATGTCAATCAAATTGTGAGCGGAATTCCAAGAATTATTAGCAATCTTTGAGATTGAATTATGTTTGATCGTCAATTCTTTGAGCATTTCCAAACCATAAGTCCAACCTTCTTTGATTTCACTGATGTTATTATGATCAAGATGCAATTTTTGTAGTTTGGACAGACCCCAAAAAGATCCATCGGGAAGAACATCGAGCTTGTTTCGTTTCATTTTTAGAATCTGCAAACTTTTCAAATGTTCAAATGCAAGAATATCGATTTTGTTGATTTGATTAAAATTCAGATCCAATTCCTTAAGAATATTATTCTGTCCGATCCATGATTTGGAAACCACCATTATGTTGTTGCGAGATAATTTTAATAGTTTGAGATTGGTGAACAATTCAAACGCATTCTCTTCGATAATTTCGATTCCATTGTTGTTCAACAATAAATGTGTAAGATTGCTATGTTCCGATGAAGATGGCGAGGAAAGAAAGTGTGTTGGTATTCTTTTGATTGAATTGAATGAAAGATCAAGTGATTCTAAACGTGGATAAACGTCAAACACATCGATACCAAAGATGGATTCATAATTCAATTTATTGCTAGTCAAACTAATGGATCGAATGTTGTAAGCATGTTCGATCAACGGAAATGTTGAAAGATCATTTTCATCGAATTTCAATGTGACCAAACTTGATTGAATCAGGTGAACATCGTTGAACATTTGATCAAGAACATCATCGTCAACGTTTCTTAATTTGGTACGAGTAAAATCAATGAATGTTAGATTGGTGGGTGAATCCAACATTGTGGAACGATGTATTGCGGAGAATGTTTCCAATGGATTATCATTTATGTACAGTAGTTCAGTCCAATCCGGTAACGGTGGTATGGACCGGAAATTTCTATTGGAACAATTAACGATCGTCGAGAGACAATCACAACGTTTTGGGCAATCATTTCTTGGCTGACTTGAGCAAGATTTTCGAGCAAGAACATTGATAATGATGACCAAAATAAGAATCGTGGATCGTTTAAAGCGGATCATTTTGATCATTTCGGTCTTCAAACGGAACAACCAAACAACAGCAACAACATTATCATTATTATTGATCTTCAAAAGATGATATCACCAAAACATACACATACACATACACACAGAAGAAACAAAAATATGGCCAAAACATTTGTGGTCGATGTGAATTTTCATGTTGAGCAAAATTTTTCCGAAAACAATCCACCAATGCTTGGTCTGTGGCCACAATGGTCGCCGTCCAACAATGTCTTAGGGTAGCTTGCTTGCTTGCCGTGCCTGTGGTGCATGCACACTGAAGAGTGAGCGCGGTGGTTCGCGCGGGACACACTAAGACTCCAGCAACAACATTGAAAAAAGCTGTCGGGGTTGTTGGTGTGCTATGTGTGTGTGTGCGTACTTGTTGCGGCAGAAGAAGAAGAAGAATGTACCGTGCAGATATTTTATTTAGTTTTCTTCTTTCTTCTGGTCGCTGTCTTCGTTATACATGCACAACAACAACACTGGTTCTTGGGTAAACATTTCTTCTGGGAAAAATGCAGCAAAGCCACCAAATGTTAATAAGAATAAGAAGAAGAAGAAGACAAAAACCAGCAAAGCAAGTTACGAGGTTGTGTGCCGTTGGCATATTGAATTGCACAAAAAAAGAAGAAGAAGAAGGAAAACTAAACGCGGGTAAATTGAACGATTCAAGTAAGACAAGACATGCAACAACGGCAACAACAACAAGAACAAGGGGCCTTGTTTGATTCGTGGTCCCGGTTCAAGATCGGATTTGATCGATGGAGGTGGAGGCCGGTCATTGAGCTAAACAACCACGATTGCATTATCCGTCCGTCGGATGATCCTGGTCCCGTGGTGTACTAAGGAGGAAGAGGAGGAGGAGGAGGAGGAGGAGAGATCCAAGACAACTGTTGGTCGAAGTTCAATACGGTCAGGCGAGGCGCGATACGATGCGAGCATTTTATATGATGACAACAACAACGATAATATTTCCAGAATGTTGGTTGGATTTTTTTTGTCCCGATGTTTGTCTAAATGTCTTATTTGCTTCTTCTTCTTCTTATTCTTCTTCTTCTAGTTATTTTAGGGATGGCTTCAGTAATGCCATAAATCATCCACAGAAGATACAACCAATGTTTGACTGGCTTCAAGACACATTTTGGATGGTACACATAACCACCAACCATCATCATATTGTAAATCCCTCTAAAACTTTATTTTATTTGAACAACCTAGCCTAACCTAACTTAACCTAAGATTAGATAAATATGCAGTTGCTGCTCCAGAACTTTCAACCAAAATCCAACAACAACGACGACGACGACAACAACCACAACAACAATGCCAAAAAATAAGGAACCTCAAGACAATCATCATCATCGTCTTCTTATTCTTCTATTTCTAATTTTCTGGTATCCTCGTTTTGCGTGTGTGTGTTTGTTCTTCTATCTTTGTTGTTGTTGTTGTTGTTTGATCCTCGTGATCAGCAACCAATAAGACATCTTGGATATCATATCTGGTCTTACAAACAGGACAATCTCCTTCGTAACGATCCAACGACAATACGGTTATAATAATGATGACAACAACAACAGCAATTATAATAAGAGAATGATGACAATGGTAACCGGTATCGGGAAAAGAATGGAAAGGATCAACCAGAAATTCTCTGGCCATGTTTTTTATAATATCGAAGAAGAAGAAGATAAAATGATTATAATTTTGAACATTGGCCTTAATAAATATCAATAATATTAATAATAATAAAAGCACCCGTTTGTCTCGTGTTATTGTATTGTCTTGTTGGATCGCGGACAAGTTTGGCGCTAATTCATAATAATGATCAGCAAATAATGGATGATGATCAACCCCAAAAAGCGAACGCTGGAACACACAATGGAACAACAAATTAATGCCATTGATATTTGATAATGTAATAATAATAACAATAATAATAACAGTAATGGAAACCATATCAGGCGGTAATGGCCAATGCGACTTGTTGTTGCTCGGATATCGGCCGGCCCCTGTGATCGCGCTGTGATCACCTGGCCACATACACAGACAATCTGGCCACCAGGTCAATTGTTAACACCTGAATTATTTCATTTGAAACGCAAGCGAGAGAAAGAGAAAGAGCTTCAAACCGCTACCGTTTCTACTGTTTTTTGTCGTTGTTTGACACCTTTACAAACAACCGAAATGTCCCTAGGAACGATTGCGGTATGGCTTTCCCTGGACCATGGCCATTGTCATTGAACTATTTGGTTCCCCCTGGTCATTAGAAGATCACACATTGCCAATCGAGCAAAGGGTAAAAAGCGAGAGAAGAATAGAATGGTGCGAAGATCAGAGATTCGCAACCTGTTGCTTCTGGTTGGCCAATCTAAATGCCCAATGCCCCAGTGCGTATGTTGCAAGTTTCCCTGAACAACGTGAACACTATAACTTAGCCAAATCATCAAATTATCTTCGATTTCCCCACAAATTGAACCGCCTCCTCCGAAGCTAAATGTTAAACAATAGTTAAACAAGACGATTGAATAGAAAAATGAAGGAGTAGGAGGATACGTTCGCAATCATCACGGCCTTCCCATCGTTAGCCAGTACAATTTGATTCAATTTGCCTATTTTTAAACATGACTCGACTTGTAGTAGCTTTTTTGCAGACCGCTTTAGGATGAAAGCAATGATGATAGTTCAATCGATAGGATCGTATAGGATCAAAAGCGATGATGATAGTTTAATCGATAGGATCGTATAGGATCGAAAGCGATGATACATAGTTCAATCGATATAATCGTATAGGATCAAAAGCGATGATACATAGTTCAATCGATATAATCGTATAGGATCGAAAGCGATGATGATAGTTCAATCGATAGGATCGGATGTTTTAGCAATGTCCCTACATCATCATTGAACAGCACCGCACTTGACACGAATTGACATTCGCTACATTTTTTTTGAATTTGCTACATTTATTTCATAAATATTGAACATGCGCAAAGCTCTCGATTTTTTTAATTCTTCTTCAAATGTGGCGCTAATTTCTTGTTCGAACCACTTTGTTCAGTGGTTAAGAACCCCTGGCTTTTATGGAACCTTTTGAGCGGGGCAACCAAATTTGAATCCAATGAAACTCCAAAAATTCGGCCATGGTGACGGTTTGGCTGAGTGGAAAATTGCCTTCCAGAAACTCTAAATACTTTGGGCCATTGTGTAAACATTGTTTGAAAAATGTTATTTTTTTTCATTCGGCTTTCATCAGCTTTTTCCGCGCTGGTTTTTTTTTCGCCATTCATTCACAACCCTATCTTCGGGGAGGAGGAGGAGGGTTCCTTCTCTTAGCTTTTGGCTTCACTTGAATGATTCGATTATCGTCTTGAACAATCCTTGAAGCAACCTTGAATGAATGAAACACCTTGAAGAGAATGAAAATTTCATTTTCATTTCAAATTCAGTTTACAATGTGCATTGATTTTTCCGCTTGCTGCTTCCCTGGGTTCCCCCTAGTTGTGTTATATTTATTGTGATCATTGAAAATACATTGCCTCTGTGCAGCATCTTGAACAACAACACCACCCTAAACCCTGATTTAGGCTGTGTGAATTAATTCGGATTTTTTTTTGTTCGTTCCAGGTGACCAGAAGTCTCCCATCGTGAATGGTCCATCGCTAATGTTTTCGTCGTGTTTGCATATTCATGATTCTGCATCCGTTGGTGGCACAGATGGACATCACCTGAAAACAACCATCCTGTGAACCTCGAAAATTCCAATGCAAACAATGTCTGTGTTTGTATGTTTGTGTTCGAAATTATTTGTTCAGGTTGCTGCCGATTACAGAACGACGACGACGACGACGACGATCGATCGATGTTCGCCCTTCTTCAGGTGGAGGTGAAGATGGAGGTATTTGCCATAATGCGATTATGGTCATTCAAATAAATCAGAATCTGGGGAGGGTCCTCATCCATGCAATGTTTGAGCGTTGGTTGATGCGATGCTTCAGCGACAGCTTCGACGACCACACCACCAAATTGAATGAAATATCACACATCGAACGAAAAGAAAGGTGTCTTGATTAACACCTGCGAAAGTATGAAAATTGTTCAAGTTTTGAACGATAACGCGCAAGCGGCTGCACAGCATGCATTCGTTCGTTCTCCAGTGCCCTGTGTAACCATTCGTAGTCAAATACATAAATCTGGTTGAGAGTGCAATAAGAAGAAGATCAACACACACTGAAAATTAGTTAGTTAGTTTGAGAACCTGGAAACAAGTTTTCGCTTCTCTCTCTCTCTCTCTCTCTCATTTTTCCCCGACCAATACCCCTAATTCAATATTGAGTGGCAAGGTGACTTTCCACACGGCCCTATGGGGGGTGGTGGAGTTTTCCGAGTGTTCTCGGAAACACCTGAGTTTACCTTGGCTACTTTTTGCCTTTGCGCTTTGCGGAAAATATAAATATCATCATCAAGAATAATATTACACAACTTTTTATTTTAATAATTATTTAAAAAATATTCCACATTTCTTCAAAAGCCGAGCAAATTTTAATACAAGTCAATGCTGCCGATAATGGATATTGTGATATGGAAACATCATATTCAGTGTAGTCCACTTGAACTTGGCCATGTGCCATGGCACCAATAACGATGGCCAATGGTGATGGATTTTCATCTCCCGAATCTCCGACGGGCACCAAATTTTTTGGTCTCACCAATTTGGAACATTTGTAGGAGGTGCCGATCTTTTTGCATCCAACAGGTAGATGATCGCTGATCGGATTCTTGATCACTCTCATCAATTTGTCCGATGAGTTGGTGGCTCGAATACTCAATTTATGCAATAATTGTACCATTAAAAATGCAAAACGCTTGAATGTTCGCGGGAATCGTGTTTGAGGATTGATTTCGATCAAAACATTCTGCTCGGTATGCACATAAACCTGCAGTAAACCGGCACGATTTAGTGGACTATCGAACAACATCAGAAGACATTGATGAACAATATCCGGACGGCAATACATTGGATCTTTTTTGAATTTTTTAATCAAATTTTGATGATCATCAGTGTTTAACAATTCAAATCGTTGCTTATTCTTCACCACCTCTAAATTGGCACGTTCCAGTATTATGATCAAACGTTTCGATTGATTGGTAATATTCTGAAATCGTTTAGGATTATGAATTCTATCAGCAGATTGTGTCACATTTTTCAAAGCATCCGGATTATCATGATCATATGTTGTCTCTTGAAGCGGTTCTTTTTCCTCGGGCTGGCCGATTTCGTGATGACCAATTTCATTTTCATTTTCATCAATCATATCGTTCGATTCATCGTCTAGTTTTCGTTTTTTGAAGATTTTCTTGGCTTTTTTCTTGTCGGCATTTTTTCTTTTGACAATGGGCGACATGTTTGCTGGATTCGTTTCGTTTTCAAATCAAAACAAAATTACCGACCACGTGCGGGAGAGCGCTTTTCGTTAAAAACCGAAGCATCGCCATCTGGTGGCGAAACAATCGCACTAAAATTTGAATAATTCAATCTAACCGCGAACATCCCCTTTTCCTGGTGAAGTTTTACCACCAATGCGATTTAAAATTTGTGCGCACAATTTGAGCAATGTTTCTCTCATACCAATAGATTGCTTGGGCGTTCAGAGAGAAGCTCCTTAAATGGCTGAGGGCTGGGTCTTTGGTACATAGAGCTCTATGAACATCTAGAGCTCTATTTGTGTTTGTTGGAGGAGGAGGGATTTACATTGACTTGGATGATTACAGCAAACAGTTCAAGCCACTATAAGCCATCATGGAAGGCTGGCTTACCAGCAAATCCGTAGCATTAGCATGGCTTAGCATTTCGATAGTGGTTAAACCAAATCAATTGACTTTTGATTTATGGTAGGACTCTCGAAGCGCATGTTTTTAGCAGCTTTATTTGGTTCATTCAATTCTCGTTTTTTGCCCAAAAAAAATGATGATGTTCAACAATTGGAAATTCATTGGAAATCAAAGCTTTCTATTTATTTATATTAAAATATATTTTCAAATATACTCTCAATAAATCAATACATCGATGATTAAATGAATATGTGTATTGAATGGTATAAATGGTTATAATTGATTGATTGATTTGTTAGTCTGTCTATTTTCACCAAGGAACCGGAACGATAGGATTCGATAGGTATCGATAGTGTATCGATGTGTATCGAATCGAAATTTGAATTTTTTTCATCAATTTTGCCTGATAAAATGGCTCAGGAAATCGATAGGTAATGGAAATATGATCGTGGAATTTTTCTCCGCCGAAATCGTATTCAATGTTTGCAAATAACGAAGCTGTAATGCAGCCGGACTTTGGGCTATCACCTCAGCGGCTTCTTTCAATGCTCTGGCGGATTTTTGCTCACCTTCCGCTGCTATCACTTTGGCTCTTGCTTCACGAGCAGCTTCCGCTTCTGCTGCCATAGCACGTTGCAATTGAACAGGTAATCGAACGTCTTTGCTGTGATTTTTCAAAGAAAAAAAATATGAAAAATGAAAAAAATAGCATTGATTTCATTGGATTTTCATTGGAGTGATTCCGAATTACATTTCAACACGTTCCACTTTGATTCCCCAAGCTCCAGTACATTCATCAAGCACTGTTTGCATTGAATTCGAAATCGATTCTCTATCGGATAGGATCTCATGTAGATTATGTGTTCCTAACATATTTCGCAATGTAGTTTGAGCCAACAAACGTGTTGAATGGTGGGCATTCTCAACATTGGCCACCGAAACGGTTGCATTATGGACACGATAATAGACCACGGCATCCACCGAAACAGTTACCGAATCTTTGGTCAACACTTCTTGTGGTGGAACATCGAATGTCAATGTTCGAAGATCTACTTTGGTATAATGTTCGATGCATGGCAGAATGAAGAAAATGCCCGGACCTTTTGCACCGCCATGGAGTAATCGTCCCTGTTGGTCGAATATAAATCAATCATCCAGATCATCCTCCAGGCACCATAGACATACCAATCTGAATATGACAGCACGTTCATATTCTTGGACAACTTTGATACAGAAGAACAATGAAAACGGAAACGTACAGGCTGCCAAACCGATCGAGAATAAGGTTAAGATGGCTCCGCAAACACCTTGACTATTGTCCGATGCCTCACCGGCTTAGCATCGTGTTCGGATTTGATTGGAATTAGTGGGGGGTAAAAACGAAACGAAACCAGAAAATAGATTTGATTCAAGAAAGCTGAAATGGAAAACGAAAACTTGCCTTCGGCAAAATTGATCTTCTGGTTAGAATCTTGAGACATTTGTTGGTTTAGTGAAAAATGTGGTTGTTGGTTTCTAATTCATCCGAACACTGTTAACATCAACAACACGCTCGATTTGGTTCATTCGTTGAAGTTTGCTTGCTTATTATTATTATTTTTGGTTAAAAGTTCGGTTTCCAATCACAATGATTAAGACGATTATTACCCGCTAATGATGTTCTTCTGATCGTTTGGTATTATTTTGGGCGAGAAGAATTTTGGCAACCTTACAAACACTTGGAACATTCGGATGCCAATCAAGAGTGATCACTATCCTTTCTTGAAGAAGAAGAAGAATAAGAATATTCTGCAACGCAAACCAAAGTCATTAAGAAGAGAAAGCAAAGCAAGAGTAGTGGCAAATTGATTTTTTTTGCGGGTTTTCCTTTTTCCTCTTTTCTTTCTTCGTCTCCTAAGGTGAATATCGTTCACCTGACTATCCTCGACAAACTATATATGGTTGCTATTCTAAAAAAGTTCTTGGAAATGGCTCGATCATTTTCTTCGAAACGAAAAAATGACTTTTGGGAAACTTTGAAACCGATAACACTGACAAAACTATGGCAACAAGATTTTGAATTCGTCCGTTCTCGGTACCATCCAAGGTACAAGGTTTTTGGTTGACGTTTTGCTTTTCCAATGCCTGAAATATGAATATGAATCCAAATGTAAATGTACTAAATAAGGTTTCCGTGGAGTATCTTGAATTATTGTTTCCTAGAATTTGCGCTTGTATCCAAGCACATAACTGTTCAGCGGCATACAATCCATACACCGACAGATAAATTCAAAGACAATACAAGACAAGACAAAATCGATCCAAATGTTCTTGATCATTCAATCTTTTTTATTATAACACACATAAATTCAATTGGAGATTGCAGAAATTCGCATTGTCTGATTAAATTCAAAATAAACATTGGAAAACACAAAGATCATGGAAGAGCATTGGACAAGATCAATACAGTGTTCTAAAGAAATTGTGCATAAAAGATTTTTTTTTGATTCTTTTTTTCCTTTGAAACTTGGTGGTGGATTCAACCACTCTTTGTCTACTGGTAATTATATGATTTGTCGATATAAACGGGAATTTATGTGGTTTTTTCCAGTTTTAAGTTCCAACCCTATGTGCGAGATTCCTGTGTGGCATTTTTCTCCATTCTCCAACCGCATGGGTGAATGCTGAGGATTTTTTTTCTGCTGAAAAATCGATATTCCGCGGTGCTCGACAGACAAATCACAAGACGATTTGTCGAAATGATCTTTCATACAAAATAGCTTCTCATTCCATTTTCTTAGAGTTTATTAATGCTTAATGGTTTCGATATGGACAGAATTTGAGATCAATTGAATTTGGAAAAAAATTGGTGGTGCCTGCTGGAAAAAGCGAGCGTTTCCTCATAAACATGTCATTAATACATTCAAACTATTTTGATGATTTTATGAAATTTTTTGATATCTTCTAATAGTTCGCTTCTTAAATAGATGATTTTTTGTTTCTCTCTATTACGTTGATATGCTTGCAAATCAGGATACAAATTCATAATGTTCTCCTTATGAATGTTGAAGTTTTTCTGCATTTTCCTCAAATTTTGTACATAATTACTTTCCGCTTCAGACAATGGTACTTCTTCGGATATTGTTTCGATCCTTTGCTCTAAAAACCGTAAACGTTCCTCGATTTCCTTGGAATTTAAAAATGAGGAAAAATAAAAAATAAAAAGAAAAAAATGGGGTGAAATATTTTGGTTTAATGATTGTTGAACTATTACTTTTTCCATGATTCTTCAATTCCTGGACCTAGAACATTACCAAAACACGTGAGATTTCTGAGCAATTTGGGGACCGTGCGCGGCGTGTTTACCCTTGTTTAGCTTGTTTCATAAACAGCGTGACCGAGAATTCAAATTGAGGAGAACCAAAATTCCAGAATTTAATCACCACAAAAAATTCTGACCCTGGTCTAGGACTCAAGACACGATCGACCACTGTTTCCGCGCAAGATTTGACCTTTTTGTTACAAGCGGAAAATTGCCAATTTTTTCAGAAGAATAACGGATTTTCAGATCTTGATCCACCACAGCTGATTTTATGCCACAGATTTATTTTTGTTGTTGTTGTTGTTGTTTTGTTCACTTGTAATTTTTTCAATGCTTACTGGTTTTCCCTAAAGTCCTTCATCGTTAATTGTGATCGTCTTGGTTGGCCAAGCTTTTAACCAAAAGGGCAGTTTATTTTTCCCCATAAATTTTTTTATTGATGTTCTGCGGTTTTTTTCGCTCTTGCCGACTCGCTATTTTTGTTGGCTCTCGACCACGAGCATCATTTTATTCGCATAATACACACACACACACGTAACACACATATGTACCAGCAGTGTTCGAGCTAACCGATATGATTCGAGAGATTGCACGTTTATGTTTCTTCATGAAAAAATTTGTTTTGACATCATCATCATCATCTTCTTCAACAAGAATAATTCAATTTCACCATGATGACAGTATGTTGATGATATGATAAAAACCGTGGTGAATTTACTTTCTATTTTTATGATAATCATTGAAGATGTTAATTTTATTTTTACTGGCAATGTCGACGATACATCATGACCATGATTGGTTAATCTTTAGGATATTTTAATTGCTCTTTTATCCCCAAATATCCCGATAATTGAATTTGATTGAATCTTCAGAACAAAAAGAAAAAAGATTAGTTTTTTCCTCTGTTTTTTACCAATTATAATGTGATCTTTCATGGCCAATGATTTTATTTGCCATACAATTGATCTTCCATCATAATCATCCACAAAATCAACACAATACTCAACTGAAGCCGTGATTTTTGAATTATTTTTGATTATTATCGATTTCAATTATGATCATCGATGATCATCAATAATGTCCGTCGAATCTGCTCGTGATATAAATCATCATTTTTATGCAATCAACGAAAGACCTGTAGATGACATATCATTGGAATTTTTTTATAAACCACATACAATCACATTATTGGCAGTGTCCATAGTAGCAGTTTTTTATTCAGCATTCACACGTGATGATTCTGTTCTAGAATCCAATATTTGGTCCGGTCTACAATGTGTTATATTATTCTTTTTAACCATATCTTTATTGACCTTTCCCAATGGTCCATTTACACGTCCACATCCGGCCTTTTGGCGTCTGGTGTTCGGCATCAGTGTCCTCTACTTGCTTGGATTGATATTTATTTTATATCAAAACTATAAAACAGTCAAATCAATGATGTATTGGTTCTATCCAGAACTTGAACATTTCCACATAGATTCTGAAAAGGTATTCTTCAGATAATTTTCGGATCTTATCACATTTCAATAATGGTTTTTGATTTTTTTCTTCTTCATTTTTTTTCTTCAGCAATACGCAGTGAATTGTAGCGATATAACATTGGAACGTATCTGGGACCATTTGGATGTGTTCGCGTTGGCACATTTTATTGGTTGGGCTATGAAAGCATTATTAGTCAGACATTATGGGATATGTTGGACAATATCGGTCACTTGGGAGATCACTGAGGTAGCTTTCTCACATTTATTGCCAAATTTTGCCGAATGTTGGTGGGATTCCTGGATATTGGATGTTTTAGTTTGCAATGGTTTGGGAATATTCTGCGGAATGTACGTTTGTCATATGCTTGAAATGCGTACATACAAATGGGAAAGTATCAAGTAAGTTTCATGATTATTTTTTCATCAATAATCGATGATGATGATGATGATTATGATGATCGATTAATTGATTTTATTCTTCCATCCACAGAGACATGCAATCAACCTCACAAAAGATTCGAAGAGCAATTTTACAATTTTCGCCAGAATCTTGGACACCGATCCATTGGTTTGATCTGAATTGTACCTATGTTCGGTTTCTTGCTGTCACGCAGCTAGTCATCTTTTGGCAATTAACCGAATTGAACACATTCTTTTTGAAGCACATTTTCGAAACACCACCTGCTCATCCAATCAATATGGGCCGGATCGGTTTGATTGCATTGATCGTGGCACCATCCGTACGGCAATATTATACGTATGTGACCGACGTACGCTGCACAAGAGTTGGTACTCAATGTTGGGTATTCGTTGCCATCGTTATCACTGAAACATTGATTTGCATCAAATTTGGTCTCAACATTTTTGCTCAAGCTCAATTGTGGAACTTATTTATTTGGTTATTAGTACAGGTAATAATGTGATAAGATAAACATCAATCAAATTACCGGTCGATACTTTATTTATTTGATCATTTCTAGTTCTTATTAAGCATAATCTGCGTTTCTCTGTGTGTGCTTTGGGCTAAATACCGGTGGAATCATGTCAACAATATTGTTGAAGACTATTGGAACAAATTTGAACAAAAATCAATCATAGTCGGAAAAAAATACTCGTGATTTTTCTTTCATTTTTTCATATCACTATTTATCTTTCTCGAACAGCAATAAACACCATAATGATACAGTTTCAATTAATTTTTTTAAAGAAAAATTTCAATAAAGTTTTTTATCAAAATTTTTCAATTTTGCATTGAGTTCACAAAGTACAATTACTTGCAACGTACCAACTTGGCTCTTGGTCTTCACTTTGTAAATAATTCAAAACATTGATGATCATGTTTCTTCAGTGATAATTTATCAAACAACGATGTTCTCGAAACCAATTGTGGGTTGGAATAATGCCTTGATGAGAATCTTGGTCAAAAATTTGTCCCAAGAATCATTGAGGATACACCAAAAATATTTCCATTCACAATGTTTCAGATTACAGCAGCAGAATTCAACACCGACCGTGGTCAAATTGAGCGATGAACTGATTTCATTATCCAACCGATCGGATTTGAATACCAGGTAGGAAAATTCTAATCTAACATTTTTTTTGACAACAACTGAATTTTGATTCGAATCAGAATCAATGCACTAGATACGGTCACCGAAGACAATGTTGAACTGTTGAATGAGATGGCACCATCGTTGAAAAAATCCTTCAATCTTGCCGCTTATGTGAATAGTTCAGATACACTTCAACAATTAGTCAAGTTGAATGTTGATCTGTCTAAAATTGAAAAAAATCATCATATTGCTTCATTCATTGTTAAATGTGATTTTGATGAAGATATCAAACCATTGTTGTTATTGTTATTGGACAATGGTGTGAACATCAAGGATGTTGGATATTTGTTTACCAAAAATCCATTTCTATTTGCGGTTAGTAAGGCATTGATTATTAGCAAATATATTTATATTTCATTATTATCGACTAACCACAGATGCATTTGGAAGATTTGAAAACGCGAATAAACTATTTCAAATTTAGGAAATTCTCCAAAACCGACATAGCCACCATGTTGGTCCAAGAGCCGAATGTTTTCAATTTGAAAGTCAAAACCATCGATCAACGTCTGGCAGATTTGAAACAAGAATATAGTTTGACTGCGGATAATATAAGACGAATAGCTCGAAAACATCCAAGAATAATACTGCTGGATCAACTTCAAGTAAAGGTTTGTGTTTTAAATGATTTGTTTTCTTTTTTATGAAAACAAACTGTGATTTAGAAATGCACATTTATGTTTGCTGAAGAAATGGGCTTCAAAAGCGACGAAATCAAGTCAATCATCATAAGGCATCCATGTTTGTGGACCAAATATTTCAAAAGTTCTGGTAAGCCTCATTCTATTGATCATTGGTTTCCTAATGCTTGAATTTCTTGCATTATCCATTTTAGGACACAAAAACATCATGCTATCATTTGAATATGTTCACAATACGATGGCCATTCCACATGAACTTATTCTAAAATATCCGATGATTGTGACCTTACGAGTATCCTTGATTCGTGGACGCCATCTTTATCTAAAACTACTAAAACGAGATCAATATGATCCTACCAAACCGCTATATGTCCCTTTAGGAGCATTTTTCACTATGGATGATTCAGAATTTTGTCTTAAATATTGTAAAACTTCGGTAGGTGATTTCAATGAATTTCTTAAGAGCATCTAAATAAATCGTACGTTTAAATATGTTCACAAGAATTTATTTCGCAAAAAAAAGAGAATCATTTTAAATCATATTCTTCAGCAAAATATTAATCTTATCTTCTCGATTACCGAAATCTCCGCCTTCAACATAGTGAGTGACCTTTTTGCGCCAACCACCACGAGGATTGTTCAGTTTGAAATGCCAGAAAAAGTTATTGGCAAACTTGAACTTTGGTCCAACGGTGACGATCTCATGGATCAAATCCTCCATACAGATAATACCGTGTTTGCCCAATTTTTTCTCGATCACTAAATTATCTGTCAATGGTATACGTTGGCCATTGATCTTACCGTATCCACGTTTATAGATAAGATCACGAATGTTTTTCAATGATGGATATCCCCAGGTGATGTATGGTTCGGCGATTCGCAACATGTTGATGGTAGCCTTGTTTAGCTTCACAAACACACCATTGTTGATTTGTCTCAAACGAAACAATTGCAACACTTTTCTGGGCTTTGGTGGCACACCATTGATACTAAATTAAATTTTAATTTAGATTCTTTAAATGCAAATGGAAAACACCAAGATTGCTTACCCTCGGATACGAATAACAAACGCCAATTTTGCTTCAGGTGGAACGTAAAAATTTCCAAACTGTTTGGCCTGACGTCTCAAACTGATGGCGGATCGTTCTTTTTGCCGATATTCTTTGACATATTTTTCTGCTCGTTTAAAAATCAGCCCCTTTTTTGCTTTAAGTTTTTTACTCAATTTAATTGTTTTCAATAAACTTTTAGCTTTTTGTTCTTCTCTTCGTTTTCTTTTCTTCAAAATAGTCTCAGGTATTGTGGGAAATTTACCCGATGCAGCAGCAGTTTGACTAATTTTTTTTTGATTAATTTATCATTAAATCTACAAATTAGATTGAAAAGAATTTCAAGAATAAACTTACGTTTGAGACATTTTCAACAGAATTCAAAACACGTTGCCAAAGTTGTTGTTGGCACAGCGTCCGGAAAGAGAAACAACGTTGGGAAAATCACGCTTAGCTGTCATGCTTGCTTCACACTGTCCTATACTTTCTGAACAGACCTGGGCTCTTCATAAAAGTTGCTTTCGAAAAACATATGCGTTTGGAAAAAATGGTGTGAAGTCCACACAACGAAATGTCTAAAAAATTTTTAAATTCCATCATCAATCAACCAAAATTGCCAAGCAGAGATATTCCTGGTCACATCAAAGATTTGGCTACCGGTAATCTAACAGAAAATTCTCCACTGAAATATCTATGGCAATTCAAGAAGCATTATATACGAAAAAGATATGCTAGTTTTGGTAGACAATCAGGTAAGTTTTGATGATATTTTTCTTTGAAAATTTGTCGCTTGACCATTATTCTGTAGGCTTAAAACCGGGCATTTGTTGGCCGACAAAAGATGAATTGGATTTCATGAAACAATATGAGGCCAAATTCGAGAAAAGTCTGGCATCGATGCACCAAGAATCGTTACAACGAAAACAAGCTGAACAAGAGCGTAAACTCAAAAGAGAAAAAGAAATACTTGATAATTTGAAAAAATTACCTCAAATGAAACAAGAATTTTGGAAAAACTACCATAAACTTTATGAAGATATTGAATTGGAGAAAACTAAAAAAGACAAATTAATCCAAGAAGTTCGAGAATATTTGGGCTATGATATTGAACCAAATGATCCAAGATTCGAGGAAGCATTGGCTAAAAAAGATGAAGAAGCTAAGGCTGCGATTAGAGCAGCCAGGAAGTTGGAAAAACAAAAACAACACATGGAAATGTTACAAACACTGGTGTCCGAAGCGCTGGAAAAAGAAAAAGTTGAAAGCAAAAAAACATCTAGCGATGCTGAATCAAATCAAAAACCGGATGATAAGTCAAAAACCATGGCCAATTAAACGTAAATGTTAAATAATTTGATTATTTAGAAAAAAAAGTATGTTAAAATTAAAAATTGAAAATAAAAATATTTTCAATATTGTTACAAATCATTCACAAACATTTTCTTAGAAGATAAAAGAAAAAAGTTCGGTGAAATTCCAGTGCAAACATGTTTTCATCAGATAAGGAAAATCTGCCAATAAATAGGTGCAAGTTAGTTCTTCCAATTTTTTCTCACATTGATCCTGATTTGTTCAAAGAAAAAAAAATCGTCGTTCCATTAAATCATCAACTTTGAACAACGATTAGTGTTAAGCATCATTGTTATGATAGTGGTTTATCTTCAGGAATGGTGGGCGATGTGACCGGTGTAGTGGCTGAATTTTCCGAATTCTTCAATGCCTCATCAAAATTGGTTGTACTATTGCTACGTGAAGCAATTTTGCTCTGTAAATTTAGAAAAAAATCATTATCATCCAATGTCCAGGATATTGTTTACAAACAAATACCTTAACATTTGTGACAGCATAGCCAACTTTCTCCTCAAACGATTTGAATGCATTGGTATTCTTCACTTCACCCAATTTACGAGCCACCGAACCCAATGTTCCCATAACTGATGCTTGGCCGGTTTTTACCGCTTCAGTCGTCTTTTGATAGCTGTTTTTCATCAAACAAAACAATTTCAGAAAAAAATTAATCAAAGCTACAATGTAAATATTTGTTTAAAAACAATTCTGACTAAATTTATCAATGATAACTATTGTTTGTACAAAAACAAAAGCAAATTTCAAAGCAAGCAAGCAGTCTAAAACATGCAACATCTTTCAAGCAAAAGTAACTCAAGACCGAGATCAAGAAAAAATCAACATACGAGGGCGTTGAAAATTTGGCCATAAATCCTGAGCTGCTTTAAATTTTGATAAATTTATAGTAATGATTAATTTTTTTTTAAAAACCAACACATTTAAAGCAGATATTTTTTCTCAAAGAAATTAATTCGATGTACGCGATGAAAGCTTGGTTTTGGCGAAAGATTCCAATAGGAATTCCGAGAAAAAATACAAAAGAAAATAGATAAAACACATACGCTGTTGTCTCTTGGATGTTTCGGATGCTGGTCTCCATTTCATCACGGAATTCTTTCCAAACAGTGATGCCCAATTTTCTTTTCAATTCATTGGAGCGTTTTATTTTAGCAGTCAAAACCGTACGCAATGTTTGAATCTCTTCTTCGGTCTGTCAGGAAAAAAACACAATTACAATAATTTTCAACTAATCATCAAACTCACCTTGGCTAATTCTTTACGAAGCTCTTCTTCGATTTTAGCTTTCCGTTCTGGATCATTGTCGTAGTTGTCCAATTCGTTGCCTAAAAATAAAATTAAGAAAAAACAAACAAATGTTAGATCAATTGGTTAAACTATCATCATAAACGAAATGAAGGGAACAGGATATAAACAATTGATTAACTCATTTCTTCAATCTCTTCGGCCGAAGCTATTCTACGGAATGCTTCGCATTTTTCATGATCAATATCATTATTAATGGTGGATATTTCATCATAATCGGCACATTCTGTTTCATCGAATGCATCATTGCTTAGCAATGAGGCTTTATTACTATCACTATTGCGATTATTTTTCTTGTTGTTATTCTTTTTAGCCATTTTGACGTTGATCAAACAATGTTTAACAAAAACATGAGATAATGCAATTTTTTCAAAAACAAACAAATATGGTTGGATACCACAACAAAAATATGATTTCAGTTAAGAATAATAAGACGATCAACGTGTCTTATTTGGCTCAGGTAAACGTAATGTATTTTTCTTTTCTTATAATTAGATGAATGAATGACGATTGTTGTTGTTGTTGATATTGTGTGAGGTAACCTGTCCACCAACTACTGCTGCGCTCAGGTAAATATGCTTGTACTTTTTTTTTAGTAAGGAGAGAGTGCAGGGCTTGTCCGTTTTTTCTCCTTCATCTTGTCTGTCTTCAAAACATTCTGAATAACGATTAAATAATACAAAAAAAAATACAGGATTTTCTCTTGTCGCCGCTCGCCTTTTAAAATCTGATTGGTCGAATACCGATAGTCGGTTCGCAAAGAGAAAACGCCTCTGTGTTCCACAACTAAATAATGTCCAATAGGAAATCTTAAAATGCTCGGTTCGTTTCTAAAACTGGAATCACACTTTCGGAAGCTAATCGGGTTACTATCCAAAACAACTCGCATGATAATGATAATAAAATCAATAGATAAACTGAAATCGTGGACACAAAATTTCCGACAATCGGTTTTAGGGTGTGAAGGAAAAAAACTTCGATCACAACCAAACGTTTTGCTAAATGATTCGATTAGGATGCATCATCAATAAGAATACCAAAAGAAATGGAGAAGAGAAACTAAAAATGAATCATACCAGTTTCTGTATCCAGAAAATTTTCGTCGCTAATGTCCATGCTTAACTTTGATGAGAATTCGTAGTTTGTTCGAAGTTGATGCCGGTCGTTATGCAATTAATAAACTCTTGATCAATTAATCAAAAATTTGAAAACATCAAACAAATTTCGAAATAAATGACAGCTGATGATGTTGTTTCTACGAGTTGTTTCTGGCAAAAATTACAACGAAATTAAAAATACTGGCTGGATGGTTTTTTTTATTATCACACCGACCACACTGATGATTACAGCCACTCACAAAATGCATCTAATTCTTTGCCGAGCGCCATCTATGGTCTGATTTTGGAGTTGATTTTTGTGGTTATATTTCAAATTTCCGAGTTGCGCAGAAATTCGCACCGAGCATCCGCCCAAAATTTAAAATACCGTTTTTTCCACCATTTTATGGCTAGTTTATTGCTCATCGAACGTATTTGAAATAAACGTAGACAACCGATGATGTGAACATAAACATCGGCATCCAATAATCGTAAAGACAATTCGTATAGACGTAAAGCTGTAAAATGGTCCAATCGGATAGATATGTCCATTTTCGGCCGAAAACTTTCGAACGGGCTCGACGTTTTTGGAGTTGTTCGCAAAGAACTTTTTGCGAAAAATAGAATCCCACCCACAATAATGCGAATCTTGCACAGCTAGCCGCGAAAAGCAGATACATTAATGTAAGGGTACCTTCTTCATCGTATGCTAGGTCATCTTTCAGTTTATTATTGTTGTAAACGAATATGATTAATGCTTCGAATTCTGTTAGCAAAAATCCGACGGATAAAAACTGCCTAAAACTAATCAAATCTGCGTATTGTTTGGAGATCTGTTCGAAAAAAAAGAAACAAATTGAAAACACACACAAATTGGCTACGAGAGTAAACATTACCGGATAGTTGACCATATCAATGGTTGCCAAAGAGAAGCCGAAACATAGAAGATAATGAAGAGCAAAATAGAAATTATCATAAATCGACAATGGTTTTGTTTCGCCCAAATATTTCAAATAGAATACGATCATCAAACTGAACACATTTAAACAAATCAAACTCACGCAGCCAATGCGCCAAAAATAAATGCAAATTTTTTTCATTTTCCGATCCAAACCTTTCATGTTGATGGATGCCGGTGCTGATTGCAATGTTTCGGTTATCGAGCACAATAATGATTATGTAATGGAATGTTTGAAACTAATTAACATTGTTTGGATCAAAATGATTGCCAATTTTCCAAAACAAACACAAATTGGATTCGATTCTAATTTTCTAAATTCGAATTGTCTATTTTTAGAATAGTAACAAAAGATGGCGCCACCGTGTTAAGAATTTTCAAAATTTGAAAATCTGGTTTTGGTGCCAAATTTCAAATGCAAATCTCATTTTAGAATAAATCCTGAGAATTCTTAAAATCATTATTATTCTCTGATTACCACCATTATTATTATCATCATCATTATTCATTTTCATTTTTCTCCAATCATAAATCTGATCTAGGCAAATCAAAATGGGATCAATAGATAACGTTATACGATTCGTTTTCAACTGTTCTTTTCTTTTTCTTATTTTTCGCGGGAAACTGTCTGTTTTTGAAACACACACACACACACACATAAAATTAATTATTATCAGTAATGATGGTTCTGGTGCCGTTTCTTCAAATCCGATCCGGTGTGTGTGTGTGGCTGAGAATGTGTCGCCCAATTATGGCCAGAAATGATAATTAATTAATTAATTAAAGTAAAAAGGATAGCTTGTAGTTTCTTAGATCTTTTCGATTCCCTTATCAAAACAATGGATCTTGCCTTTCGCATACACACACGCACAGGTATATTTTCTGATGCATAAATCCGTTGCTAATCAATTGGCGTGATCAGAATTCGCAGATTCAGGATTCAATTTGGAAGCAATCCGAATTATTGGATAAGAAACTAGGATAGGAATATCCGCAAGGACATCGATTTTTTGTTTTAATATTCCAATTAGCAAATGGATTCTAGCTAACTGGAAATTCAATTATCATCAATATTATCATCATCATTTTCAATGATAATAATGATGGCTGATTCTGATTCTCGCGATTAATTGAATTTTTTCGCTTCGTTTTGATTGATTCATTATTAATTATGATTTTCATATGAAAAGCTATTTCATAATTTGATTTATTTTATTTAATTTTTTTTCTGGTCACTTGTTGCTTTCCGGAGAATCCGGTCAAGATACTGCGCTGAACTTCGGTGTTTTATGATAATGATATTGGATTGTGTATCATCTGTTGCATCAAGATGTCATTCTGGCGGGAGCGATTACCGATTATTTCGATCACCGTGAAGCAATAAGCTTTATGGTCTGAATGTTCTGGCAGATTTTTTCTCGGTTCAAGCCGTTAAGCTGTGTTTCACCTGTTGAATTCCGTTCCAGTCCGCGATCTTTGATCTTAGCTCCTTATTTATTATTATTCTTATAATAATTATCATTATTTTTCGGTGCAAAGAATTATTTTTCCTGGAAAATGTCTTATCATGATGAGAAGCAATTAACCTCTGCACTATTCTTGTTTGGAGAGGGCATTCTGTTGCCATGGATTTATTCATTTTAAGCCAATTAGATTCCATTCAACCTATCATCCAATCATGAATCTTGAATGGTTCCTCTTTCCCTTTCTCTGTTTGTCTTTGACCTGGGCACTTTCCACCAAAAGGTTATCGTCTTCAATGGTTGACCTTTCGGATTTCAAGATTTATGGGAAAAACCGCTTGTTCGCGCGCCCCACCAATTTCCAATTGCGCAAAATTATGTTCCATGATAATCAAGAATGTAACTAAAATGTAATTCGTTTATTTTGTTCTTCATTAAATCTTGATTTGTAACCAACGATCTGATTGGGCTGACCATCGACCATCGAGGTTTTTAATTGCGCGCCGATCATCAGACGACACCAGACAAACAAAAAAAAAGGTTTGACTTCATGTCCACTTCTTCCACTATGGTGTCCATTGATGATGATGATGATGATTGATGATTTGATTCAAGAATTGTTCGATTCAAGAGGATCATTCCATGATTCCATCATTTCTAGTTGAATATCCGATTGGTTATGGATATTATTATTGTTGGGGAGAGAACAAGCCGAATTAATCACCAATACCAAAATCAATCATATAAATCCCGATCGGTGTCGTGTCGCGGGATTCTGGACGGATTTCTTAGAATTCTGATGATCCGACGATCACTCCGAAAAGATCGGAGGGGATTTGATCCGGCAAACAACAACCACCACCACCACCACCACAGAAAAACGATGATATTTTTGTCCTTCATCGTTGAAAGTTTTCCAGTGCAAAATGACGTTCGACCACGACGGCCGACGATGAAGCGATGATCAACCTACGTACATTATTATTATTATGAATTATGAGAACGAAAAATGTACGGTCACCACGGGAGCATATGGGATGCATTTTTTTTTGCATCCAAAATCATCATAATCATAATGATATTATTTATTAATAATTATAATTTGTTAATAATAATTAAGCAACAAGCGCCAAATAAAAAAAAGAAAAAAAAAGATTCAGATCCTTGTCGATTTGATTCCGTATTTGAAAAAAAAATTCGAAGCAACAGGTATTCGTTGCTGTAGTACCTGTTGCCGCCCAACAAACAACTAGATTTCGATCAAGAAAGTTTCTGAAACAAGAAAAAAATGATGATGATTATTATGATGATAATTATGATTATGATTATGCTAGCTGATTCAAAATTGATGTAAACCATACATTTGTCCTCAATCAATCATGGAACACAATATTCGATAATATTATCCGAAACCGATGTGTGTTGCCGAGGAGCGAGCGAGCAACACCCTAAGGTGGTACGATGTTTTAATCGTGAACGATTTTGGATGACGGAGGCGTCGATCATGATTTCCAAGAATCCGAAGAAGATAACAACGATTTAAGCATCAAGATGGATCATCATCATCATCATCACCATCATCATCCAGCAACAGCGACAACGACGGCAACTTTGATGCATGTTGGCCATATTGCTGGATTGATGGATCGTCCAGGATTCGCTCCATCGCTCCATAATGATCTCTATTGTTGTTGGAGATTATTATAATCTTTCTTTCTTATTTATTGGGGGGAGGGGGAGGAGGGTAAATCCACTACGAGGATTCTCTACGCCAGGATACGCCAATCCTTTCTGGTTGATCATCGTCATCATCATCATCATCATCATCATCACGATCCGAAGAATATTAAAACAAGTGTGTGTGTGTAAAACTGATTAATGGCAAAGATCACCTTTTTCCATCTTCTTCTTCTTCTTCTTCTATTTCTATGATAATGATGATGATGATGATGATATTCCTCGAAACAACATACGAGGATTACATTTACTTTGATTTCGTTTTTATTCGATTTTTATTTTTTTTGGTTATTTTTCTTTCGTGCTAACAAGAATAATGGTTGCTTGGTGACCGTGTTTGGATTTATAAGTGTGTGTGTGTGTGTGTGTTCTTTCTTCCTTTTTTATTAGCTTTCCTTTTCCACTTTTTTTTAGTGGCATCCAAGATGATGAAGATTATTATTAGTATTATTAGTATTAGTATAATCATCATCATCATATCCCAAGCTGGTCGGTCTTCTTGGCCACCATCAATACATTTTCTGTTTAGCTTAGCCACCACCGAAGAAGAACAGGAACAACAACAACATCGGCTTCGGCTTGTTCTTTTTGGTGTGAATTTTATCCTTTATCGAGTGATTCATCTTGATTTTATTTTTCTACACTTCTTGTTCTTCTTCTATTTGGATTCTCAAGCTTCTTTCACTCTCTCTGGCGCTCGCTCGTTCTCCATAGAGATTGAAGAGAGGATCGCCGAGGTGTTTGGATATTTATTCATTTTTTGTTGTTGATATTAGTGATGATGATGGTGTTTCCAAAACAGAATACTAAAACTAATAATCATAATCATAATTATCCGAAACCCAAAAATGATCAAAATAATCAAGCTAATAATGATCACTATAAATCACACACGCCTTTTGGAATTGATCGCCAGGTACAGTCATTTTATAATATGGATGGATTCGATGCAAATCCAGATCCGGTTTCGGGTCTCGAAACAAAAACAGCCCATGTTGAAAATTGATCCGATACGATCCGATCTAAAAACGACAAATCATCACCATCATCATCGATCAGTAGCCCAACCCTAGCTTGCTTGGTCGATGATAAATAAAATAAAATAAAAAATAACAGAAGAAAGGAGATCCTGTATTGGACATCCCACCACATTATCACCACCAGGATTAGGATAATAATGATGATGATAATGGTGGTGGTGGTGATGGTGGATCTACGGATCCCAAATATGGATGGATGAATGGACTGAGAGGTGGAACACACACGCACACACGCAGACTTAACACTTATGGATGATGATGATGATGGCTACCAATCTTTCATCTTTCATCGATCTGATTATCCCATTTCTGGAAAGATAATACCTGCATAATATACATACATTGAATTCCAGGTTGTCCCTGAAATTCGATTACCTTTTAGTTTGTTTCGTTCGTCCGTTCGATCGTTCGTTCGGTTTTAGAATTAATTATCATCACAAATGATGATGATGATGATGATGGTGATGATATTTTGCATGGGATTCTTATGCAACCGAACAAATTGCAAGGGCACACCACCATCACCACCACCACCACCGCCCAACAATTACGACACGGAATGAATTTGTTTCGCTTCCAGATCAATATCGATGCTGAAGCCGAATCCTTCTCGCTTCTCGCCATCATCACTCCCACAACCACCACCACCACTGGCCATCATCATCATGATCATGATTGAAGTTTCTAATTAAATTGTTATCTCATCAATCATATATATACCGAATATCCTGTACCACCTCCACCTGAAGCGCCACCCATCCGCCCACCTGTTGGTGTTGGTGGTTTAACAAGGAATGATTGAAAGAAATTACCATTATTAAAACTATTATCATTATTTTATTGGGATTGATATCGAACGAGAGAGATGGCTGCACCGAGGAATCACATCATCATCGTCGTCATCACCAAACGACAACAAGAAGAGCGAGAGAGAGAGAGAGAGAGAGAATCAAACTGCGCAGATTAAAAGATTCGAAATGGAAGATATTGGAATGATGATGGCACCCGAATGATGATGGCAAGGAAGGTACATCCGAAGCCATCGTTCTCTTGATTCAACCAAAAAAAATAAGAAGAAGAAAAAAAAATAAAGAAAGTGTGTGTTTTCGCTGTTGCTGTGCGATGTGGTTGTTCGGGCGAACCTCAATGCTTATCGAAGAATCTTAATCTTTGAATCTCTAAATTTCTTTTATTACAAACACACACACATCATTACCAGTTATGGGAGCGCGCAAGTCTTCGCCATCGCCAATCTTCGCTGCCAAAACTTTTGAACGAAAAACCTGAACGGAGAGGAATGGTAAGGAAATGGAATAATATTTACGCAAGAAAAAAAAAGAAACAAATTGAAATTGAAATTTTTCCATCAAACAACAACAAAAAAAATATATTTGGAATTAGGAATGCACCCATCGAATCGTGGTCGGAATCGTCGTAATTTCAATCACACATCGTACACCTGAACGTGTGACCGATCGGTGATCAACAGGTAAACACATACACACATGTGTAGGTATTTTTCAAGTAATATTTTATTTTAATTCAATTCATCATCATCATCATCATCATTTATATACGACATCAAGTCGTCATCATCATCATCGTCGTCGTCTTCGTCGTCATCATAGTTAGGATATCCATTAAGTATCAATTGAAAATATAGTTATTATAAAATATATAAATAAGAGAAAGAGAGGAGAAATAAAAATAAGAACGAACGAACCAACGGATGAAACGAAACGAAAGAATTAAATGAAAATCCAAATGAAATCCAAATGAATTTGGCGCCAATGCGTGATCGTGTTGGGCGTGCATGGGTGTGTGATTAAATAATTGTTGGGCGTGTGTTTGGATCTGTTCAACCAAACAGAGTATGAAAGTTGGGCGTGTGGGCGTGTGTGTAAGGTGAACAAACGTAATAAAAAGCGAGAGAATGAAGAATGGATATGAACCCCAAATGAACCTTTTTGAAAA
>JAOZJS010000488.1:0-31559 GCA_025882695.1 Amerodectes protonotaria | reverse complement strand
GCCTTGATGTGCGGCTTTTCGGCGGCGGGAATCTTGAGCCCAAGTTTCTGAATCAGTTGAGCTCGTGACGGATGCACCCCGACGGAGATAATCCGGCCATCCACCGTTGCGATGGGCAGGCGGTCCATACCCGCATGCAGCTCCCGGACCACTTCCGGATTGGCCGCAAAGGATGCCGCGTCGTGCCCGAGGCGGTGCCGAACGACTTCGACCCCATGTTCAGCCAGCCACTGAAGGTCGGCGCTGAACTGAACCAGCGCCGGGTCTACGTCCACGCCGCAGACGCCGGTCGCGCAGCACATAGCCGGCTCAAACACATCAAGTTTGCTCATCGTTGCTCTCACGAATTTGACCTATGCTGCCAGAGCGCAGCCGCGTCCACTCCGTCATGCTCGTCCCTCTGAAGGACGAGTCGTTGACCTCGGTCAAGTCACAGACGATGGAACGGCACTTCCCCGCATGGAGAATCGACCCGCTTGCAAGTCGCCTCCGTCTGCTTCGTTGACAAGCGTCAAAGGAAGGTCGGTGCTGACATGTAGCCTTGTGTGCACGATGACTGCATACGCTCTATCGTCGAGTCGCGCGTTCACAGGGAGGAGATATGAAAAAGCTTCTAGTTGCGATGGCTGTCGGTATTGCCTTGACATCCCCCGTGCTGCAAGCTGCTTCCAAAGACACAGCTGCGCCGCAAAGCAGTTCAAAAACGCCACCCGCCGGCGCTGCTGAGTTCGACAGGAATCTGGCGCAGCTCCAGGAGCAAATGAAGACAATGCAAGCGCAGATGGACCAGATTCGCAAAACTCAGGACCCTCAGGAACGCCAGAAGCTACTCGAGCAGCACTGGGCCACAATGCAAAGTGCGATGACAATCATGCACGGAATGTGGGGCCCGGGGATGATGGGTCATGGAATGGGCCCGGGAATGATGGGAGGCGCTGGGCCCGGAATGATGGGGGGCTGGGGGCATATGGGCGGCTACTACTCGCGCCTGACACCCGAGCAACTGCGGCAGCGTCAATACATGACTGACCAATACCTGCAGATGCAGCAGGAGATGATGAACAACATGATGTGGCAGCAGCAATACCGGTACGGGCCACCGCCTGCCAGTACAAAGTAGGCATGCTGAAAAATCGGTTACTGACGAGCTCCCAGCCTGAAAAGCTCGCCAACTACAGGAGCGGACATGAGCAGTATTTCCAGCTACAAAGACCTGACAGGCGAGGTATCGGTTCAGATGCGAGCGATGCGCGCGTCACAGCCTGACTTGATGACCGCGTTCGGCCAACTCGCTGCGGCCGGGACAAAAGACGGGGCACTGAACCGAAAGACGCGGGAGCTGGTCGCGTTAGGGATTGCGATTGCCTGTCGTTGTGACGACTGCATCGGCTTTCACGTCCAGACGCTGGTGAAGCTGGGCACGACAAGGGCCGAGCTGGAAGACGTGCTCGGCACTGCGGTCTATATGGGAGGCGGTCCATCAATGATGTATGCCACCCATGCGTTGAGAGCCTTTGAGGAATTCTCGCTCTGACTATCAAGGTGCCCGGATTTCTATCAGTGTCTGCGATGCAAGGCAGCCCCCGAAGAGGACCACGGCGTGGGACTCATGGCTGCGTCATTCCTTGGCGATGGTGCATATGTCCATCCATCGCGTCAGCACCGTGGTCCGAAAGTTGTGCGTCGAACCATGTGTGAAGTGACGACACTAATTTCGGGTCGTCGCTGCGATAGGTAAGTTCGCCGCCACCTTTAATGTCCTTGTAGGTAATCGATATCTGGCCGGGCTTTGCCGCCCTGAGCTGCGCCAATCCGGGCATGTCAGCGCCGTGAGTTCGGGCAGGCGCCGAAAAGTCACCACGTTGAAACTGGGTCTGGATTTCACGCAGATGCTCACGAATCAGCTGGGTCTGGTGGCTATCAGAGGGACTTTTCGCAACTACCCGCTGGCTCCCCCCATCGTCCGATTTGGCCCCCGGTGTCACAATAGTTGTCGCCTCTGAATTTTCTTAAATTGAAGAGTCAGAGGTGCAGGTTGAAGGTGAAACAAACGTATTCTGTCGAGTTCAAAGAGCAAGCGCTGTCGAAAGTTTTGCAGCGCGGGAGCCGCACGGTTGGATCGGTGGCCGACGAATTGAACATGAATTTACTGACATTAAGGAAGTGGATGAGAGGTAGCGCCGCTGCGGGTCGGAGCTCAGGCTCCGGACAAGCAAAACGTCCAGCAGACTGGTCGCCGGAAGAACGGCTGCTGGCTTTGCATGAGAGCCACGGCCTGGTCGACGAAGCACTGAACGCGTGGTGTCGTGAGCGGGGGCTGTTTGCTCATCATCTAACGCTGTGGCGCATGGATTTTTGCGCCGTCGGCGGGACCGGCGGTCGGCGTGAGAACGGCCAGGAAGTACGGGATCTGAAGCAAGCCAATGTGCAATTACAGCGCGAATTGAACCGCAAGGAGAAAGCGCTGGCGGAGGCGGCGGCGCTGTTGGTGCTGCAAAAAAAGTATCGTGCGCTGTTCGAGGGCGAGGCCGAATGACAGCCCTTGAAGAGCGCAAAACATTGATCGGCCTGATCAGCGAGGCGACCCTGGCGGGGGCTCGCCAGGCGCCCGCGTGTGAGATGCTGGGGCTGAGCGCACGGACGGTTCAGCGTTGGCAAGGTGGCGAACCTGACGCGGTGGACGGGCGCTCGTTACGACGCCATGAGCCATCTCACAAGCTGAGCGCCGAGGAACGCACCGAGCTGCTGGCAGTTGCGAACTCGGCCGAGTTTGGTCATTTGCCGCCGAGCCAGATCGTGCCTCGGCTGGCTGACCAGCAACGCTATATCGCCTCGGAGTCGACGTTCTATCGGGTGCTGAAAGCCGAGAAGCAGCTTGCCCATCGGCGCAGTGAACGGCCGGTCAAATCATGCGGCAAACCACGAGCGGTTCGCGCGGACGCGCCGAATCAGCTTTACAGTTGGGACATCACGTACTTGCCGGCGACGATCCGCGGGCAGTACTTTTATCTGTATCTGTTTATGGACGTGTTCAGTAGGATGGTCGTCGGCTGGCAGGTCTACGCCGAAGAGAGCAGCGCCCAGGCCAGCGAGGTGCTCAAGGATCTATGCGCGCGTGAGGCGATCCAGCCCAACCAGGTAATTTTGCACTCCGACAACGGCGGCCCAATGAAGGGCGCCACGATGCTTGCCACCTTGCAGGCCTTGGGCGTGATGCCGTCGTTGAGTCGCCCCGGCGTGAGCAACGACAACCCCTATTCGGAATCGTTGTTCAAAACGCTGAAGTACCGGCCCGCTTATCCGTTAGAGGCATTCGATACCCTGTTCGCCGCCCGCACCTGGGTTGCAGAACTAGTGCGCTGGTACAACCACGAACACCGCCACAGTGCGATCCGTTTCGTGACGCCGGCCCAGCGCCATGCGAATCTTGATCAGGACATCCTCGAGCGCCGCAAGGCGCTCTACGAGGGTGCGCGCGAACGTCATCCGCTACGATGGAAAGGTGCCACGCGGGACTGGCAGCGCGTTCATGTCGTGCATCTGAATCCCGGTCGTGCTGAGCCGACCGTCGACATTCGACGACCCCGTAACGAGGAATTAAAAGCAGCCTGAATTCAAAACGTCGAGGCGACAACTAGCTGGAAAACTTCCGTTGGTGAAGATGTGAGTTGTGGCCTTGAGGCTGAACGGCATGACCTCCGCACCTCGCTGCGCGACCTCGGCCTGACGCTCAGCGTCCGCCGCGAACGATTCAGCCGCCGCGCCCAGGCCTGCCATCACGATAAGCGTAGTAAATAATGTGCCGAGTTTCATTGGATGAGACTCCTGCGTGGTCGACAGTGATAGATGATTACACCCGATGCCCTTGCGCCGGTTGCGTTGATGGCCTTTGATTGCGCGTCACGCTAGCGAATCAGGGAGCCGGGTTAAAACGTGTATGGGTTTCTTCCCCCCAGTGGTAGAGAACGAGACCGGACATGCCCATCGCAAGAGCGACAAACCAGAAGGCGTACTCCACACTGCCGCCCAGAGCGGCAGCAGCGCCAAGACCGAGCGCACCGACGCCATACCCCAGGTCACGCCAGAAGCGGTATATGCCGATGGCTGAAGCCCGCCAGGCTGGCTGTGCCAGGTCGGCAACGGCGGCGCTCAGGTTGGGGTATAGCATCGCCATTCCGATACCCGCTACCGCCGCCGCGAAACTCCACCATGCCGAACCTTTGCCAAGGGGCAACAGCAGCACACCGACGCCGCAAACCCACATACCCAACACGTTGAGGTGATGACGACCGACCCGGTCGGACAATCTGCCCGTGAAAAGCTGCGCGCCACCCCATGTGAAGCCGTAGACACCCACTATCCAGCCTATGCCGGGCAGGCTCACCCCCCGTTGATGAAGGTAAACCGGCCAGAACACCCATACCAAGGCGTCGACAAACTTCTCGACCAATCCGGCCTGGCAGAGGGCTGCCATCCGACGGTCGCGCCAGCTCATCAGGGCAAACACTTCACTGCCCGTCGGTTGTTCGCCGGCAGCAAATCGATTGGGCTGGGGGTGCCCTTTTTCCGGATACGCAATCGCTTCCTGACTGCTCTGGAAGCGGGCCCATGGCAGCGTCTCTGCCACTGCCAGCCAGGCGAGCAGAGTCGCAAGGAGAACTACCGTCGTGCCGAACCAGAGCAATCCTGCGCGGGGGCCGAGGACGGATGCTGCGTATCCCGTTACCACTCCCGCCACTGCCACCCCGACGTAACCGGAGAATTCATTCAACCCGATAACGAGGCCGCGCTGGTCAGGACGCGTGATATCAAGCTTTGCCGTCTGGGTCATCGACCACGTCAAACCCTGATTTACGCCAAGCAGCATGGTGGCAACCACGACCCAACTCCAAGATTGGGCGAAGTAGATAAGCGGCGCAATCGGGAATGCAACCAGCCAGCCGGCGAGCAAGACTTTCTTGCGGCCGATTCGCTCAGCGAGCCGCCCGGCCACGAAATTCATCGCGCCCTTGACGACGCCAAAGGCAACCACAAACGCCACCAGCAGCATGAACGACCCGCGTGGTACGCCGAACTCGGTCTCGGCCAGTGCGGGCACCACGTTGCGCGTCATCCCAACGGTCATCCCTACGAGCAGCACCTGCAAAAGCTGCAGCACGACCTGCCAGTAATTGACGCGGATGCCGAATGCGACAGGACGATTGCGTTCAGATATGCGGAACCGCCTGAGCCCTACGATGCAGGCTGGTCGGGACACAGCATGCTACGCCCTCACGATTCGGGGTGTTGCCGGAATTCACGCCGACCTCCTCCATTGATGATGCAGTGACCTCTTGCAAAAAGAGTCTGACGAGCCGTTCTACTACCGACCGTTGCGACAGGCATCGTGGTGTAGCGCCCCCTGGCCGTTGGTGCCAAAGGTCGACCGGGACTTACGCCGCAAGCACGACTTTCGCAACCATGCCCACCGCGATGACTCCCGCGAACACGGCGAAGCCCTGCTGCAACCGGGGTCCGCTCAGATGCCGGGCGATGAGTCGACCACCAAGCATCCCAAATAGCGCCCCCGCCGCGAACGGCACACCGACGCGCCAGTTCATTCGCCCGTCAAGCGCAGTCGACACGACGCCTGATACCGATATGAGCGTAATGATGGTCAGCGAAGTCGCCACGACGGCATGCATCGGTGCGTTCGTCGCGCGCCTTAGCGCGGGCACAATGACGAAGCCCCCACCCACGCCCAGCAGACCCGAGAGAAATCCCGCTCCGATGCCGGACAGTGCCAACGCCCGGGCGCACGGACCGGTCCAGAGGAATCGGCCGGAGTCGACGTCGAGCTGGCATGGGGGCACGTGCCGGGAGCCTGCTGATGCCTTCGCGTCCGACCCGCGCGCCTGCATGAACATGCGAGCCGCCACGAAGGCGAGCACCGCCGCAAACAGAAGAGCCAGGGGGCCGTTCGGCAACCGGTGTGCGAGCCACAGTCCTACCGGCGAACCAAGGATACCGGTCAAGGCAATAAAAACCGCAGCCCGATAACGGACGATACCTGCACGCAGCCCGATGATTGCCCCCATTCCCGCCGACAGGCCGACCGCAAGTAAGGCTAGCGGCGCAGCCTCGGCCACATCCAGGTGAAGTACGAAGAGCAGCAAAGGCACTGCCACGATAGCACCGCCAGCACCCGTCAGCGCCAGAATCAGGCCGACAACACCTCCCAGGAACATACTGACTGCAGTCATGCTGTCCATCCCTCTGCCCTATAAAAACGGCCGGATTTGCGCGCACGGCCCACCACCCAGTGCGCAGCGGGTCAGGCCTGCTGCCGGCTCAATTTCGCGCGCTCGATGAACTCGAACACCATCATGCCGCCGAGCATTGCGGCTACAAAACCCCACGCCTTCGGAAAACCAGCGCCCAGTGCGACCAGCGCGGGCCCCGGGCAAAATCCTGCAAGCCCCCAGCCGACCCCGAACACCGCGCTTCCCAGTACAAGTCTCATCGTCACGTTGGTGCTGGCCGGAATCTGCATGGGCAGGCCCAGCAGGGATTTTTTGCGGCGTTTTGCAAACAGGAACGCGATAGAGCCAACGGCTATCGCCCCGGCCATTACGAATGCCAGTGACGGGTCCCACCGTCCCGCCAAGTCGAGAAATCCCAGCACCTTTGCTGGATTGGCCATGCCGGAGACCATCAGGCCGACGCCAAACAGAAGCCCGGAAATTAAAGCAGCGAGCAAACCCATTTCAACCTCCCAGCAGATGTCTGGACACGAACACGGTCAGAAAGCCGCTTGCCATAAACGTTGCCGTTGCGACGAGTGAGCGGATGGACCCCCGCGAGATGCCGCAAACACCATGACCGCTTGTGCAACCGCTCGCGTAACGCGTGCCGATGCCAACCAGAAAGCCCGCGACAAGTATTTCGCCCCACCCCGCCTGGATATCAGGCGCTACCGGATTCCCGAGCAGGCTTGCCAGCACAGGCGCCCCAATCAACCCTACGAGAAAAGCGACACGCCACCCCGCATCTTTCTGAGGCGTGCCCAGCAGGCCACCGAGGATGCCGCTGATCCCAGCGATACGTCCGTTGAATAAAACAAGCACAGCAGCTGCGGCGCCAATCACCAGACCGCCAGTCAATGACAGGCCGGGTGTGAAGCTCGCGATATCAATCAACATGACCTCTCCTCACCTTCATTGAGCGCAAAACTGGTCGTACAGCACGTTCATGACGGCAATCGCTTCCTTGCTCGCGATGGAATAAAAGATGCTCTTTCCCTCGCGCCGTGTCGCCACGAGTTCGTTATCGCGAAGCACGCCGAGCTGTTGGGAAAGCGTCGGCTGACGTATGCCCAACTGTTCCTCGAGGTCGCTCACACATAACTCGCCCTGCGATAACTGGCACATCAGAAGCAACCTGTCGGGATTGGCCAGCACCTTCAGTAGCGCACAGGCTTTCTCTGCCGATGCCTGCATCACCGACAGGTCGATTGGGACGGACTTCTTCGTCATCTCACCATCCTTTAATTTACACACAAACATTATATTGCATTGTAGATTATTTTTGAATAGAATGAGTAACATCTGAGGAGGTCAGGATGCAGCCCATCGTTCAGCCGTTCTTCGACCCGGTCACCGGCACGGTGACTTACGTGGTGTCTCAGTCCGGGCATCAGGAATGTGCAGTCATTGACCCGGTCCTTGACTACGACCCCAAGGCAGGACGCACGTCAACGGCGAATGCCGACAAGGTCATCGAGTTCATTCGCCAGCGCGGCCTGCGGGTGCAGTGGATTCTGGAAACGCACGCGCATGCGGACCACCTGTCAGCAGCGCATTATTTGCGCGGCGAGCTTGGCGGCAGGATTGCGATTGGAGAGCACATTCGGACCGTTCAGGGCGTCTTCAAGAAGCTTTTCAATCTCGAGCCGGAATTCCGGCTTGACGGCTCCCAGTTCGACCACCTGTTTGGCGAAGACGAGACATTCTCGATTGGGAGCCTGACGGCGAGAGCGTTGTATTTTCCCGGACATACACCGGCGGACACGGCCTATCAGATTGGCGATGCGGTCTTCGTGGGTGACACGCTTTTCATGCCGGATGTTGGCACCGCGCGTTGCGACTTCCCCGGCGGCAATGCGCAGACGCTGTTCGGGTCGATTCGAAAGCTGCTGGACCTGCCGGACAACACCCGGCTCTTCATGTGCCACGACTATCCCCCCGAGGGCCGGAAGCCCGAATGGGAAACCACGGTGCTCGCTCAGCGTACGCATAACATCCATGTGCACGACGGCGTAACGGAAGAGCAGTTCGTCAGTATGCGCGAAGCTCGCGACGCAACACTTGCAATGCCCGTTCTCATTCTTCCGTCTGTGCAGGTGAACATACGGGCCGGGGAATTTCCACCCGCCGAGGAAAACGGCATCCGCTATCTGAAGATTCCGTTAAACGCGCTCTGACGCTCAGGTCCCTGCAGGACGAGGCGTCGCCATCCAGAAGTGGATTCAACGGTACCAGGTTTGACGGACTGCGCCGGACAACGCAGCAAATACAAACTCGCCGAAGCGGGTTACATAAAACAATGATGGAGGAGACATGAAATCCATTGGCCCGGAACAACGCAAGCGATTGCGCTGGCGCCCTGCCCCTACGTTCATCACATGCGCGCTAACGGTATCCTGTATCGTGCAGGCGCAGGAGTCGCCGCTCGGCGCCACAATCGCGACCAAGGGTACCGCCAAAGGTATCCCGGCGTGTATAAGCTGTCATGGCGCGCAAGGCGAAGGAAATGCTGCCGCGGGATTTCCAAGGCTTGCCGGAGCAGGCGCCCCCTATCTCGAGGCTCAACTGGACGCGTTCGCGAGCGGACAGCGGAAAAACACGGTTATGCAACCGTTCGCGAAAATCATGTCATCCGAGGGCCGCATGGCTGTCGCTGAATACTTTAGTCGCATGCCCCCATCGCCAGATGCTCGCCCGGAAAACAGTAGTTCCGCAGTACCTTCGGATACGGGAGCGTGGCTGGCCACGCGTGGACGGTGGGAACAAGGCCTGCCTGCCTGTACGCAGTGCCATGGGCCCGGTGGCTCAGGAGTAGGAGCAGCATTCCCGCCACTGGCGGGTCAGCCAGCATCGTACATTTCTGCCCAGTTGCATGCATGGCAGAAGGGCCTGCGTCCACCAGGTCCACTGGCGCTTATGCCAGTCATTGCGAGCAAACTCTCGGAAGCGGACATCAAAGCTGTGTCGAATTACTACGCCGCTGAACCCACCACCGGAAACGTGAAGAGCGTCGGGGAGACCAGGCGATGAGCGTCCGTGAACATAAACATCTCCTCAGGGATATTGGCATACTCGCGTCCGGGATCGTTGGGGCGCTCATGATTTGCCTGGCGTCGGCCGCTGAACCAGGCGCAAACCAGAGTGCCGCACCTGACGCGCCGAAAGCCTTCTCCCCGCCGAACGAAGCGTCCATGCCAACTGATGATTTCGGCAAAGCAGTCAGGATGGGCGAACAAATCTTCAATCACACTGGGGAAAATGCAGGCAAATACGTTGGGAATTCGCTTAACTGCGCGAGTTGCCATCTTGACGCGGGACGACGTCCGAACTCGAGTCCGCTCTGGGCCGCGTATGTGTCTTATCCCGCTTACAGAAGCAAGAATGGCCACGTCAACACGCTCGCCGAACGTCTGCAGGGCTGTTTCCGATACAGCATGAACGGCAAAGCGCCGCCGCTCGGCGACCCCGTTCTGGTGTCGCTGGAGGCCTACGCTTACTGGCTCGCGAAGGGAGCGCCAGTCGGCGAGCCGATTCCCGGAAGGGGCTACCCAAAGCTCCCTCCTCCGACGTTGAAAGCTGACTACACCAGGGGCAGTCAGGTTTACGCACAACATTGCGCCTTATGTCACGGCCCCGATGGCCAAGGCCAGTCGTCGAACGGGAAATCTGTCTTCCCACCGCTTTGGGGACCCCAATCGTTCAATTGGGGCGCAGGGATGCATGAGTTGCAAAACGCAGCAGGGTTTATCAAGGCAAACATGCCCCTCGGTCTCGGCGGTACATTGAGTAACCAGGAAGCATGGGACGTCGCGCTTTTCATGGATAGCCATGAGCGACCGCAGGACCCACGCTTCACCGGCTCGGTCGAAGGTACGCGCGCCAGATATCACAACTCCCCCAACTCGTTGTACGGACAAGTGGTGAATGGGCATGTCCTCGGAAGCCCATAACTTACTGTGGGGTAGCCACGCGTGCGACGGGCGGACGCGTCCTACTCCCAAAACATCCCGGCCAGGGTCACCGTCGGGTAAGTGGGACGGCAGTTTTTTAGTCCGACGCGTAGTTGGCAGACTGGAACCGCCGCTGCGCCGGTAAAAGCACGATATTGCGCGACTTGGTGACAGTGGCGCAGTCAAAGGCTTCCTTCAATCGCATCATCTTGGCTTAAGCATTCCTACCTTACCCTGTCTTCACCAGTTGCGAGCAGGCTTGTTCGCGACGGGAAAAACTGTGGAGGTACGAATCATGAAATCACTTCAAGCCGTCGTCATAGTCGCCGTGCTGGCGACACCGCTTGCTTCTTTTGCTCAGCAGTCGAATGCACCGGTCACCCGAGCAGAGGTGCGCGCCGAACTCGTGCAGTTGGAGAGAGCGGGATACACTCCAGCGAAACGTGACAACGCCACCTATCCAGCCGACATCCAAGCCGCCGAAGCCCGCGTCGCGGCACAGAACTCCGCGACCGAAGGCGTGGGCGGAGTGACGAGCGGTGCCGCACAGTCGGGTCAGCGCATTTCGGCCACTACGAGCTCCAACGCGCTGTTCCGGCACCACTGATGATGCGCAACGGTTCGTCCTGTGATGCTCAAAGGAGCTTAACAGGACGAGTCCGCCAAGACGGATAATGTTCCAACCTATAAGGCAAATTTACCCGACCGACCGCTCGATTCGCCTGCTTCCTCCGTGGTTTGTACGCGCTAATCGCCCGCCCCCCGCGTGCTGTCAACTTTCAGTAGCTAACACACTTCAACCCGCGTAGTGACAATATTTGGACAGGTTGCCCGAGGTCATTTTCATTGACGCTCGGAGCAGCATGCTTGACCGATGCTGCGGGTCCGCAGCCGTGTCTCAATTCCATACGCTTCCGGAAACATTGCCGTGAACCGATCCACCTGCGGAGCGTCGTACATCGCGTACAGATAGAGCTGGGTCGTCCCACTGAGGCTTGATCTTGAGCAACTTCTGAGCGCCCGAGCATTCTATTCTGATTACATGAATTTGCTGGCAAGCAAATCCGGATGCGCTACAGGTCAAGTAGGCGATAGGCGAATACGATACCAGTGCTGCTGTCCGTCGGTAAAAGTGACTCAGGGAACGAAATGTTCACACGCGTTATGGTGGGTATTGACGGCAGTCTGACGGCAGTTGCGGCACTGACCGAGGCGATCCAGCTCGCCACTGCTGAGAAGGCCGCCATTAGAGCTGTCAGCGTCGTCGAGCGCGTACCTGACATCGTCGGTCCGGGCCCTGGCTTCGTCGACTCGTCAGCGCTCGCACAATCGCTTCGCGACATTGCCCAGGCGGCGCTCGAGCGGGCGCACAATCTTTTCATATTGACCGGCCTCGTTGGCGAAACGGCACTGGTCAATGCAGGCGAAAGCGATGTCGCCTCAGTGCTGCTTCGCGAGTCGCAAACGTGGGGCGCCGAACTCATGGTTCTGGGCACGCATGCTCGCCACGGAATTGAGCGCGTCCTGCTCGGCAGTACCGCCGAATCGTTCCTGCGCATGTCGACTATTCCTGTATTGCTGATCCCGCATCACACGCACAACGAAGATCGCGTGCCATGAGCCGGTCAGATAACAAGCGAGCGAGCCGTGTCCGATATGCGGATCCCCCACCTGTTTGGGGATCCGCAGCACTGGCTTCGATAGCGCACCTTAAGGGCCGGCGTCCCTTATCTTTCCAGCGTGGCCTAAGCTCGGGCATTGCGCCAGACGCAGGTCCGCCAGCGCGGCGCGACGGCGATGCCTGTCGATCTGGACCGGACCACGCACGCCTTCGACGACGCCCGAGATAGCCACATCAAGGCAGTGACAACGAATGATCCCCATGATTCGCGGCAGCCCCAGTTGATGCGCAAACATCTCGCGACGCAGTCCCGTTCCGAGAAGGTAATCTCGGGGCCCTCCCATCAACCTCCAGGTGAAGACAGGCCGCGCTTCGCTACACTGAAGGGCACCGCAATGACCCTTAGCGTTTCGTACGAAACAGTTCCTGCCGGAGCAAGCTTGCGATATCGAGCGCGCCGCACGAAACGCTTGAAGCAATCCATCCGTGGTTTACCGCCCAGCATTTGGACCACGCGGCCCACGGTCACAATGCAGGACGGAAGCTGAGTCGGGACATTTGTACTCAGGAGGAACCAGCATGACACGAACCGTCAGCAGTCGTCGATCCGTGGTCAAAGCGATCACGTACCGTGTGCTGATTATGTGTCTGGACTTCGTGACGATTTATCTGTTTACAGGCACAACTCACGTGGCGATTGCTTTCATGATTGTCAGTAATGTCTATACGTCGATCGGCTATCTGGCGCACGAGCGGATATGGGCTCGTGTCGGGTGGGGTATCGGCGAGACATAGGCGTGCCTTCGCGTTCCTGTTTCGCATTGATTCGACCACGTTTTGATTCGGCAGCACCCGTTCAGGTAGGTCCACCGTCGCACGCGATGACGCAAGCGATACGAGGGCGCGCAACATAACCGTCACTTCGCAAGCCGCTTGCGGATCGCCGTAGGCCAAATTAAATATGTCACCGACAGAGCCGCGCAATATCGGACCGATCCTGCGTTGCAGTGACAGTTTTTCTTGCAGTCCGAACGAAATAAAAGCGTCAATTCGCATAAGTCCGCATTAAATTTGTCACTTCGCGTCCTAAACTTCGAAGCCCGTCCGTAAGCGCTTGATCTTATGGAAAACTCCCTGCACATCGCAGAGCCGGTCGCCCTTGCTCGCCCGCGTGGCGCACACCGGTTCGAAGGCTTCAGTCCGAAGCTGGCGCGACGGCTGACGTTCTACCGACGCGACCTCCTTGAGCAGTGGATCCTGTTCGAAGCAGACCCTGCGGTGGTCACCTTCTGCGAGCGGCCTGGTTATGTGAATGTCAGCGCGAAGCAGCGTCTTGCCGACTTTTGGGTTTGTTACGTTGATCGACAAGAGTTAGTCATCCTTGATGACGCGTTTTATGATGACCCCGCAACCAGATCCCATCGTCAACTCGATGGAGCCGCATTGCCCATCCGGAAAGTTTCGTTGGCTGACCTCGCGGCTGCGCGGGTTTGGATCAACAACTGGCAGCGCATGCTGCCTTGCATTGTGGCGAACTGGAGCCTTGTTTCATCATCCTTGCCGCGAGCGATCGAGTGCTTTCTGGCCCAGCCCCGCAAGCTGCTCGAGATCGAGCGTGAGTTCTCGAGTGGGGATCCGGTTCTGGTCCGCACGGCCGTATTTGGCATGTTGCATGCCGGACGACTCAGTGCGCCGGATCTGCGCACGCAGGCGCTATCACTGCTCACTTCGTTTATCGCCGCGGAGACGAAGACATGAATCGCCGCAAGCCAGAGTTTCAGGCACTTGACCTCGCGACATGGCCGACGGTTGCCTATCCCGAATTCGAGCATGAGGCACGCCGCACCTTTGAAGCGCGGATGCAGGCACTTGTTCGCTACGCTCGCGGCGAATCGCTCAAACAGATCGAACAGTCTACTGGTGTCGACCGACGCCAGTTGTATCGTTGGCTTGAACGGGCCTTGTCGCCGCATCCGGACGGACGGCCGTTTGGATTCCGCGCGCTGGTCAGCTATATACGGGTCGCCGAGTATGCTCGGCTAACTCCAGTTCGGGTACGTGGTGAGCGCGGCAGCTGTGGTGCCGCAGGCGCGCTATCGCAGCTTTTCGAGCGCTACCCTACCCTCGCTGCCTGGCTGCTGCTGCAGGTCAAACAGCATCGCGTGTTGCTCGAACAGATCAACACTGATGGGCGATTACGGACGCGCTTGCGAGGGCTGCAGCCACTGCATGACGAATTCCTCCGCCATTGTCGCGCAGTCGGTCTCACGGCGGCCGACTACCCTTTCAATACGGCGGGGCGCGCGATCCGTTCGCTATCGCAGAGGCTGAAAGAGGAAATGCTGCGCAGCTTCGGCGCGGCTGCACGTTCGGCGGGTGCTTCGCACCTGAAGGGCTTGCCACACAGGGGTGACGGCGTGGGAAGTCCCGCGGCAACACGTCCGTTTCAGGTAGTGGAGTTTGACGGTCACCGGCTCGATATCCGCCTGAAGGTGGTCGTGCGTGACCCGCTGGGCTTCGAACACGAATTTGAAATGGAGCGAGTGTGGCTGCTGGTGATCATCGATGTGTGCACTCGCGTTGTGCTTGCCTACCACCTCGTGCTGGCGCGCGAGTACAGCCGCTATGACGTGATCAAGACCGTCGAGAAAGCTCTGGATCCGCATCGCGCCCGTCCCTTCACCATAGAGGGGCTCAGCTACGGACCGCAGGACGGTTTTGCATCACAGCGGTTGCCGGAACTGGAGTACGTCACCTGGGAATGGATGAAGCTTGACAACGCAAAAGCGAATCTCGCGGACGACACCTTGACTGCGTTATGTGAATTCGTCGGTTGTCTCGTCGACGCGGGACCGATGTACAGCCCGGATGAGCGGCCGTACATCGAGCGCTTCTTCGGTACGATCGCCAGCCGGTTGTCTTCGCGCCTGCCGGGCTATACGGGTTCTCATCCGCGCGATCTGCGCCGCGCCCTCGCCGATCCGAAAGGCAACCTGCGTCTGTATGTGTCGCTCGATGAACTGGAAGAGCTTGTCGAGTATGCGATCGCTGGTTACAACGGCACGCCGCACAGCGGCTTGAATAACGCCACGCCGCTTGATGCGATGGAGTATTTTATCCGCGGCAAGCAGATCATGGTCACATGGCTCGCAGAACATCATCGACGCACTCTCTGCCTGATGCAGTCGGCACGCCGCTGTCCCGTGCGAGCGTACCTTGACCAGGGCGTGCGTCCGCACATCAATCTGCATGGTGTGCGCTATACGAGCGACGTGCTGGCAGCCAGCACGCGTCTGATCGGCACACAACTGTTGATCTACATGAACGCCGACGACCTGCGTTGTGTGCGGGCGTTCCTGCCCGACGGAACCGAACTGGGCGTGCTCGATGCACAAGGGGCATGGCGTGTGGTGCCGCACAACCTCAAACTGCGTCAGGAAATCCGCAAGCTCAAGGGTCAGCGCCATGGCAGCGCGATGGTCGGCGCCAATCCGATTGAGGCTTACGTTCAGACGAAGCTCGAGCAGGCCAGGAAGACGCGCAAGGCAGCCACGGAACTCGCGCACGCAGTCAGGTTGCTGGCGTCAGCGCCGACAGTGCGCACCCCCGTGGGTCCGGCGCGGCCAGTGGAACCCGGGATGGCGGCATCGACGGCGACCCAGGCAGCGCCAGCATCACCAATGGTGACCGCCGTCGAGCTTGCGGCTCGCGCGCCAGTCCGACCGAGGAAACTTTCCATCGGTACTGGTCAGGTCTTTTAACCCCGTCGTTTGCATGGGAGGCACCATGTCGCTTCAGATAGCGCGTCCTATCGATCCGTTGTTGCATCCGCTGGCCACCGGAAATTATCGGATTGCTACCCCAGCAATCGAGGCGTTCTATGATCTCGTGGCCCGATGTCTGCACTACCGGATCATGGGTGCGCTGATCTACGGACCATCGCGGATCGGCAAGACCCGCGCGATCGAATACGTGCGACTGCTGCTCGCGCACAACTATTCCCGGATAACCAGCTATCACGCGCAGTGCGAACATAAACCGCGCCACGCCGAGGGGCCGTTCTTTGCCAACCTGCTTGAGGCGGTCGGAGATCCTGATCCGAACGCCGGCTCCAACCCGTCCAAGCGGCTGCGCCTGTCGTTGAGGATTCGCGAGGCGGTCGCCCGTTCTGGCGGTGGCACGGTATTGCTCTTTTGCGACGAGGCGCAGCGCTACAACGAGAATGAGTACGAGTGGCTGCGTGACGTACACGACGCGCTCGACCGGCAACAGATCAAGCTGTTTACTTTCCTCGTCGGTCAGGAGGAGTTGCTCGCCCAGAAAACCAGTCTGCAGATTGCTCACAAGACCCAGATCGTTGCGCGTCTGATGGTCGAAGAGCTCTCTTTCTCTGGCATCCGCAACGCACAGGATGTCGCCACCTGCATGAACGGCTACGATCAGACCGCCTATCCTGAGGGCACTCCATGGAGCTTCACGCGCTTTTATGTCCCACAGGCATTCGACGCCGGCTATCGGCTATTAGACGACGCGGGCCTGTTATGGCAGGCGTTCGAAGCGGCACACCACAAAGCGAGTCTGTCGGGTAAGCTCGAAATCCCGATGGAGTCGTTCGTGCGCGCCATCGAGATTGTGCTTAAGGAAAGCGAGCTAAAGGACGCGCCGGATTATTGTCCCGAGGCTGCGTTGTGGACCTACGCAGTGCACCACTGCGGCTACGTTCAGTCCCGCCATGCCACCGGACGCACGCTTGCCACGGCGTGATGCCGCGGCGATCAAGGCGCCACGCTTTCCGATTCTGCCATTTGACGAGTGGCGAATCTCGCTCGCGCGAGGCAGTGCCCTCAGCCCCGGATTGTTGATGCCGGGCGAATCCCTTGTCTCGATTCTCTGGAAGTTCGCCTGCGCCAACGCGCTCCCCGGCCACGCCCTGCTCCATCTCATCAGTCCCGAAGTGGATCCGCATGAAGGCGTGGCGCCGGTGCGGGACGCCGTCGATCTGGCGCGGTTGTGCCGCGTGCTACGCCTGCCCTCGAACGTGTTGAGCACATCGTTGCCTGGTGCCGCGCCGCATGATCGGTATCACGGGGTCTTCCGGTATTGCCGACAGTGCGCAGCGCACGGCTACCACAGCGTGTTGTTCCAGCGTGAGGACGAAAATCTCTGTCCGGCGCATCAACAATCGCTCCAGACGCGTTGTCCGCATTGCAACGGCGAGACGCCTTACATAATAAACGCCAGCGTGATCGGAGCGCCGTTTCGATGTGGCTGGTGCCATTCGCACTACAGCTACGGGCAGCTTTCGCTGCTCTCGACAACTTCTGCGATGCGCCGGCAGGACCGCATCGCTATCAGTCGCCGATTGCGCCTTCGCACGGGTAACGACGTCGACGCTGTGCATCCCGCACGGATGGAAATGTCCGGTGGTGACACCTGCGCAAAGTCTAGCCGGTGACACAATTAATTCGTTTTTGGCAAGCTATTGAATTTAAGGTGATTTATTTAGCCGTCTGGCCGACGAGTCGTGAAGTGACAGATTTACTCGCGAAGTAGTGACAAATTTATTGCGGTCTACGGGAGCGCTGGGTCGCCGGCGGCGGCCGCAAATTTCCGCGTCACGATCCCCGCTGGCGGCCCTTCTACGGCGCGCTCGCCGCGACCAGCCAGCGCCAGGCGATGGTGATTCTCAATGCGCTGTTCGCGTGGCTCGTCGACGCCGGCTATCTGGCCGGCAACCCGCTGTCGCTGTCCCGCCAGCGTGCCCGGCGGGCGGCGCCACGCATTACCCGCTACCTCGAGCGCGACCTGTGGCAGGAGGTCAAGGTGTACATCGATACCCTGCCCCGCGAGACCGGTCGCGAGCGCGAACGCTATTTCCGCGCGCGGTGGCTGTTCACCCTGCTCTATCTGGGTGGCCTGCGCATCTCGGAAGTCAGCGGCAATGCGATGGGCCGCTTCTTCTGCCGGCGCGATACCGACGGCCATGAGCGCTGGTGGCTCGAGGTGCTCGGCAAGGGCGACCGGGAGCGGCTCGTGCCCGCCTCCGCCGAAATGATGGTCGAACTCGCCCGCTACCGACGCGAGCGCGGGTTGGCCGCGCTACCCTCCCCGCAGGAAGACACGCCACTGGTGCTGCCGCTCGGCCAGTCCATGAAGCCGCTCACCCGCGCGGCGCTGCACACGATCGTGAAAGGTATCTTCGCGGGCGCGGCGGACAGGCTGCGACTGCGTGGCGACGAGTATGCCGCACGCGCGACGCAGCTCGAGCGCGCTTCCGCGCACTGGCTGCGCCACAGCGCGGGTTCGCACATGGCCGACGGCAACCTCGACCTGCGCCTCGTGCGCGACAATCTCGGCCACGCGTCGCTCACCACCACCAGCCTGTATCTGCACAGCGACGACGCACAGCGCCACCGCGAAACGGAAGAAAAGCACCGCATCGATTGGTAAAGCGGTCGCCGTCCGTGGCCCCGGAGTCATGCGGACCGGCCAGACCCCGGAAGGCACGGCGAAGGCTTGATTCATCTGGCGTGCACGCTTAATCCCGTCACTTTGCGCTATTGCCGGCGGAAAGTTGTTATGTGCAGCCTCGAACCCCGCTCGCTTATAGCAAAGCTTTCCGGTTGTAGGAACTCGACATAAATGTTTGGGCGGGATGTGGAGGCCCGCAGCTAACAAACGGCGTGCGTGACCTCCGGGGCCCCACAGCGAGTGTAGCCGGTCGAGCAGGGACTGGTTCTGCTGCCAGGACGGGATCTTCGGAAGCGGCGTTCCAGAATGAGCCTGACAGACGGCGCTGTTTTTTATCGAAGACGACTAGCCGCGCCCATGCAACGCACCAGCACCCGGTAAACGCCGTCAAGCGACGAGTCGTTCGCCTCGCGACGCGCAATGGCTTCAAGCGTGCGAAGCAGGTATTCGGCGACTTCAAGGTGGTCCTCTGCACAGGCGCGCTCAAAGGCCTTCCGTACGTCATCGTGGAGCGTGGATTGGGTGGCGCCTGCGTCTTGGCTAGCGAGCGTCCCTGCTCGCCGGGACACGGGGTGTGGGGAGTGGTGGCGCATCATGTCCGTACCCTCAAGGTTCGAAGGTGATCGTCCTCTCCGCCGAAGCGCCAGTCAATGGTCCGGCGCCTCGCACGCGGGCACACGCCAGGCTTTCCCGGCCGAACACACTACCGGCTCCCGGATGATGACAGGCCTGCCGCTTGGGAAGGGATTTCAGAGCGAAACAGCCGAAGGGAGCACACGGCGGCCGTCAGCTCAACGGCGGCAAATACGCCCAGTGCGGCGCCGAAGCCGAAACGAAGCACCTCGCCGAAAATGAGACTCCCGAGGCCGAAGCCAACGAACAGCGTGAAGACGTTCAGGCCCATCGCCTGTCCCGGCCGCTTGCTCCCGAGCGACGTCACAATGCCGGCGAACAGTGGCTGGGTCATGTCGTAGCCCAGCGACAGCACCATCGCGACGAGTGGTGCGAGCATCACCGGGAAATGGGCGAGCAGCGCGGCGGCCGCCAGCGTGCTGAGTCCGAGCCCGATTGGCAGCAACCTCGCACGCCCAAACTTGTCCGCTGCGCGGCCGATCACCGGTCCGAGCAGGAATCCCGGCACGCCGTAGCCGAGCAACGCCAGACCGATACCCGTAGGCCCAAGGCCGTAGCGTCGTTGGAGATACACGCTGAGCCAGGTGAAGACGCCGGAATGGAACATCGAGTTCACAAACACATAGCCATAAGTGCGCCGCCCGCGTGGTGTCCCGAGCAGGCTCAGGTAGCCCCGGAACAGTTCGCCGAGCGAGCCGCCGACCGGCTGCATCGCCGCTGCGATCATGCGGCGATAGGGCAGAAACATCACGAGGACAACTGCCCCCGCCGCACCGACCAGCAGGAACAATCCACGCCAGCCGATGAAGGGCACCAGCATCGCGCCCAGCGGCGAGCCGAAAGCCATACCGCCGGCCATCGCGCCGAAGAGCCAGCCGAGCGGGCGGCCCCGCTGCTCATAGGGGAAGAACTTGGCGACGAGCACCAGCGCGAGCGGCACGACACCACTGGCGCCCACGCCCGTCAGAACACGCCACAGCGCCATCTGACTGATGGACGTCGCGGTTGCCGTCAATGCCGTGAGCGCTGCGAAGGCCGCCAGGGAGGCGAACATGACACGCTGAACGCCCACCCGATCGGCCAGTAGGCCATACACCAGCGTGGCGACGCCGTAGGGGATCAGGTAGGCCGGCACCACCAGACCGACCGCTTGCACCGAGGTCCCGAAAGCGCTGGAGAGTGCCGGGATGATCGGCGCGACCATGTACGCCTGGAAAAAAATAAAGAACGTGGCGGCCGCGAGCATCCGCAGCAGGCGCTCCCGTTCGTGATGGTCGGGGACACGGGCGGTGGCATCATGTTTCATGTTGAGGTCTTCGCTACGTCAAAGAGTCCGCCTGGCCTAGATCGCCAGTTGGGGAATCACAAAAAAATACGCGTTCAGCATGTACAGGCCGGCCAGCACCAGCGTGGCCGCACCGGCCATCTCAAACGCCTTCTGGTAACGCTGAAGCATGGAGAGGCTTTCGAGCCAGCCGACCGCCGCAGCGCCGAGGATGACGGGCACCGCGCGGCCCAGCGCGAACGCGAACAGCAGTGTTGCGCCGAACAGGGGCGACCCGATCCCGGCAGCGATCCCGAGCAGCACCACGAGCGCGGGCGTGCAAAACGGGCAAACCGCGACGGCAAACGACGCCCCCAGTGCGACTGCGCCCCATCCGCTGCTGGCGCGTCTGGCGCGAAGGGAGATCGATGGCAGCGGCAGCCTGATCCAACCGGGCCACATCAGGCCCAGCAGAATCAGTACGGGCCCCAGAACAAGGCCCCATTCCCTCCCGATCAGCTGCGCTACCCAATGTCCGCCGAAGCCGGCAATCAACCCCAACAACGTCTGGGCGATCACCATGCCCAGAATGAACAGGCCGCCATACAACGTTGCTGTTTTCGTTTCGCGCGCCTTCGTGACGTATGCGAGCGAAACCGGAATGGAGGCCAGCGCGACCGGGTTGAACGAGAAAACGAATCCCAGCAGAAAGCCGATTCCCAGCGATGCCAGGCTCGCCTGCTCAAGCGTCGCGCGCAGCGACTCAATGTTCATTTAGCGCCTCCAGGGCATGTTTCATTTTCATCTTGCGCCGATGGTGCACGGGTCGCGCGCGATCGTTGCACGGACGGTGACTCAGGACCGTTCTCGTTCAAGTCGCCGCACCAACGCCTCGCGAAGCTGTGCGGCGCTTGGCAGTTTCGCGAAGACAAGTTCGCCATCGATCGCCAGCGACGGCGGGGTCAACACGCCGAGCGCCACGGCGTAATCCAGTTCGTCCAGCAGGTTCACATCACGCCAGGACACCTGATCCTCGCCGAACGCTTCGGCGATTGCTTTCAAGCTGTCCCGGGCGCGATCACAGTGGCTGCAGCCGGGTGTCGAGAAGACTTCGACCTTGATACTCATGGCATTCGTCCGGAGTTAGTGTGGGTCGCGAGGCTGGTGAGCCATGCTGGACTCCAGCGCCGCCAGAATGGGACAGTCATCCAGTGGTCGGTCTTCGGCCGTGCAGATCTCGATCAGGTCACTCAACGCGTGCGACATCGCTTTCATCGTCCTGATCTTCTGTTCGAGCTGCAATTTCTTGCGGATTGCGAGGCTGCGTACGTCGCTGCAGCACGAACTGTCATCGGCCTTCAGCTCGAGCAGTTGCCGTATTTCCGCTAGCGTCATGCCGCACTGCTGGGCGTGCCTGATGAAGTCCAGCCGGCGCACCGCGTCCTCGTCATACAGGCGATAGCCGGCTTCGGTCTTGGTCGCGGGCAGCAGCAACCCTTCATCCTCGTAGAAGCGGATGGTGTCGGCGCTGACCTCGGCACGCTTCGCGAGCTTGCCGATGGTCATGCCGGCGCGCGCCTGAGCCGGCTCGGCCACCGGATCGGTCCGACGCCGCGGCCGTGCCGCACGATTTTCCGTTCGGGAGGGTTGGCCGACGCCGCGGCGGTTGTGCTTCATGGAATCAGGGGGTGTTCGCACGGATGAATCCTCCAATGGCGACGATGGTCGCCTTGATGCCGGGTTGCGGCCTGCCTGCGGCGCATCTCAATTGGGTGACCTCGGCGTTCAACTGACGACCCGGGTTTCGTAACCGGCGTTACCCAGGCATGCCGCGAGCGTAGCCGGTTCCAGTTTCGTCGCGTCAAACAGCACCTCGATACGCTGGTCAAGTGCCTGCGCCCGAACCTGTCGCACGCCCTGCAGCGTGGTCAGCAGGCGCGCGACGCGCTGTTCGCATTTCTCGCAGTTCAGTCGCAGTGCACCGGTCACTTCGAGTGTGACGGATTTGAACATCGTTAAACCCCTCTTTTCATCACATCGGCGCCGAGCGCCGGTGACGCTTGCCTCACGATGGGATCGCCTGCGGCGGCATCGGAGGCGCGTGCCCGACCGCCCGGATCGCCTCGAAGAAATAGCTGCCGCGCCCCCACAGGGAGTTGATGAAGATCGCGGTCACGCTCGCGGCCATCGCGACCATGCCCCAGACCGGATAAATCAGGCCGGTGGCGGCCGCCGGAATCCCGACGCCATTGAACAGGAACGCCAGCGAGACGTTCTGCACGATCTTCCGGTAGCTGTTACGACTAACCGCATAGGCGTCGAGCACGGCGCCGAGCCGCTGGTTGAGGATGATCACGTCGGCCGATTCGATTGCGATGTCCGCACCACTGCCAAAGGCGATGCCGACGTCAGCCTGCATCAGCGCCGGCGCATCGTTGATGCCGTCGCCGACCATCGCCACGCGTGCGCCCTGCTGCAGTTGCCGGATCAGGACGGCCTTGCCGGCCGGCAGCATACGCGCGTGCACTTCTTCAATCCCGGCTGCGTGGGCAAAATGGCGGGCCGCCTGTTCGTTATCGCCGGTGATCAGGCTCGTGCGGATGCCAAGCGCGTGCAGGCGGCGCACGGTCTCTGCCGCGTCGGGCCGCAGCGCGTCGCCCAGTGCCAGCAGGCCGAGCAGCACGCCGTCGCGCGCCAGACCGATGACTGTCAGTCCGCGCGCTTCGAGGTCATGGATGCGCGCCTGCTGGGCCGCGAGATCCACGGCTTCGGCCGCGAGAAACACCGGGCTGCCGAGCATCAGGCTCGTCTCGCCAAGGCGTGCCCGCACGCCGTGCCCCGCGACGGCCTCGAATCCTTCCACCTCGGACAGCGCGAGATGGCGGCTGAACGCTTCGTCCACGACGGCTCGCGCGAGCGGGTGTTCGGAAAAGGCTTCGACGGCTGCCGCGAGCGCGAGCAGTTCCTCCTCGCTGCACGCCACGGCGACGATCTCGCGCAAGGCGGGGCGACCCTCGGTGAGCGTGCCGGTCTTGTCGAATACCACGCGGTTCACGCGGCGCAGCGCCTGAAACGCCTCACCGGTGCGCATCAGCACGCCGCGCTCGGCCGCTTCACCGGCCCCCCGCACGATCGATAGTGGAGCGGAGATCCCCACCGCGCACGGATACCCCATGACCAGCACGCTCAGGCCGGCAAACACCGCCCGTTGCAGATCCGGCGCACCGCCGACCAGCAGGGGACCGACTAGCCAGAACAGCGCTGCCGCGACGGCCGTAAGCAGTACGAGCGGGGTATACACCCGCAACACGCGGTCGACGAGATGCAGCAGACCGGGCTTGAGGGCGCGGGCGTCTTCCACGCTGCGAATCACCTGTCTGAGAAAACTCTCCTCGCCCACCGCACTGACACGCACGAGCAGCGTGCCGTGGCCGTTCAACGCGCCGCTCACCACCCGGTCTCCGGCGCGCTTCTCGACGGGGAGCGGCTCGCCGGTGACGAGTGATTCATCCACGTCCGATTCGCCCGATTCGACCTGCCCATCGACCGGCACCCGGCCACCCGGGCGGAGGCGCACCAGGTCGCCGACGTGCACCTGTTCGAGCGGCACCTCCTGTTCCTGACCGTCCTTGACGAGATACGCAACGTCAGGCTCAAGGTCCAGCAGCTTCTTGACCGCCTGTGAACTGCGGGTCTTAACGATCAGCGAGAGCCACTCGGAAAAGATGTGGTAGCTGAGCACCATTACCGTGACGGTGAAAAACGCCTCGGTCGGATAGCCGGGCAGGTGCAACGCCAGGCCGATCACCCCACCAGCCAAGCCCGCGAACGCGCCGAATTCAACCAGCACATGCTGGTTGAGAATGCCGCGCCGCAGCGCCATCACAGCCATCCGCACAATATGCACGCCCACCCCGAAGACGAGCATCAGCGCGAGCGCACCGGCGATCCATGGGACGGTCGCGCCGAACGCGCCGCGCAACTTGAGGTAATAGATACCCGCGCCGAACACGGCGATCAGGGTCGTGCCGGCCATCGCGCGCGACAGGCCGTAGCCACGCAACACGACGAAGGCAAAGGCCACCAGACTGACGAGCGAAAATACGCACAGCGGGAACCACGCGCTGTCGACCGGGTAGCCGACCAGGCCCATTGACGCGATGCTGGCCGCGAGGGCGGTGAGGAAGCGCCCGCGCTCGCGTACCAGCGCGCGCTCTTCTTCGTCATAGGGCCGCAGCTTGCGCGGATCGGAGACCGTGTAGCCGATATCCCTGAGCGTCTGCAGCAGATCCTCGGCGTGTGCGACATTGGGGTCATACTCAATCAGCGCCTGCTCATGGGTCAGGCTCACCGCGACCTTGTCGACGCCGGGTCGTTTGCCCAGCGCCTTTTCAATCGTGCCCGTGCACAGCGAGCAGTGCAGGCCACCGATGCACGCACGGATGCGGCGTCGGCCCGGCAGGCTGGAGGGCTCCTCGCTCCAGAAGCGCGGTGCCGATTCAACGGACGTTGCAGTCGTCATGACGACACCTCCACATCAAACCCCATCTCTTGCAGCCGCTCGCGTATCTGGCTCGGAATGAGCCGGGCCGGATCAAACGCGACGGCGACACATTGCGTGGCGGCGTCGGCGGCCACGTGTTGTACCCCTGGCAGGCGCTGCAGGGCGAAATGGATACGGCTCTCGCAGCCACTGCAGTGGATTTTTTCGTCACCGGTGACGGTGAAGTCAATTCGGTCTGGCATGAACTGCTCCTTTGGGCATGACATGCGCTTGGCGTCTCGCCCTAATCGAAACGGGCAGGCCGGGGTCCGCTATAACCCATCCTAGACCTTGGAGCGTACTCCAGAGTCAAGAGAAAACCGCCTGGCGATACGTCTCGAAGTCGCCGTGAGTGACGCAGCGTATTAGTGTCCAATTGGGCTGTACCCTTATGTCGGGCAATTCCTGTCAAGACCCACATCAACCTAACCGTGCGATTCTGTGTGGCACGCCAACAAGCGAGTCGCGCAAGTGCGATTCCGGCAAGCGCTACGCGGGGCCCACAAATCGACCAAGCTGCGGTCTTAGCGTCAGGAAATCTGTCTTTTGAGGGCACGTCTCTTCGGCCTCAACATCCCCCGCATGCCCCGCCACTCATCCTGGCCCCTGTTCGGCGCGGCCGCCGTAGAGGGGGCGCGACGTTCGCGATCGGCTTCATCTCGCAGGAGGTCTTTGGCTTGGCACGTGCCTTACCGGACCCGGGGTGGTGCTACGATGGCTACGAACTGTAGCCGTTTGTGAAAGAGGACGGCGAGGCGGTTGTCGACGAACACGGACATCGTGTGAAGTAGTTTGCCAATCTAGCCCTACCTTCGCACACTTGGCGCCACCTCGGAGGGGCCGCCGAGCGGAACGTGGCGGAAATATTGGATTTCGCTTGATTCTTGGCCTTGGAGATGCTACATGAAAGAACATGCACATCTTCGAACGAGAAGTCAACGGCCATCGCTACCGTATCGCAGCTCAGTCGGTGTGGGATGCCGAGCGAGGGCGCTCCGTCGCACGGCAGGTTGTCCTGGGGCCGGCTGAGCCGCCACCCTTGGCGGATCTGCGTGCCACGCATACGGTGGGCACGCGCGGGGTCGGCGATGTCGGGGCGTTGATCTGGGTGGCCGAGCAACTGGATCTAGTGGCGCACATCGATCGGGCATGCGGAGGGGTTGGCGCGAAGGGCGGCCCATCGGTGGGCGAGTTGGCTGTGGCAGTGGCGATTCAGCGGGCGTGCGCGCCCGGACCCAAGCGCGACCTGGGGGAATTTCTGGATGCGAGTCTGCCGCGCTTGTCGTGTTTGCCGGGATCCGCATTCAGCGGGCAGGCCTTTCATCGCGTCGCGCAGCAGGTTACCGAGCATCAATTGGAGCAGGCGCAGGTGGCGGTCGCGAAAGCTGCCGTTGCCCGGTTCGAGCTTTCCGCGGACGTGCTCGCGTTCGACACGACGAACTTCGATACGCACATCGACACGCAGACGCCGGGCGAGCTGGCCCGGCGTGGACACGCCAAGAGCAAGAGAAAGGACCTCCGGGTGGTAGGGCTTGGCGTCCTGGTCAGCGAGACGGGGCACGTGCCGCTGTTGTATCGGACGTATCCGGGCAACGGCTCGGACCAGGCGGTGCTCGCGGCGTGCCTGGGTGGGTTGGCGCAGCTGCACGAGGCACTCGACAGCGGTGAGGGTCGCGAGCGGCCGGCGCAGCGTACGCTGGTACGAGACGGTGGGTTTTGGAGCCCGCAACTGGAGCTCGATCTCGACACCGCCGGCTACTACAGCCTCATTTCGTTGCCGCTCGGGCACAAGGCCGCGGAAGAGGCGTTGCAGATGGCGGCGCAGCGCGGTGCCATGAAACCGCTCTCGGGCAAGCTCAGCGAAGTCCGGGCGGCGCGCATTCGGACTACCGTCGGGAAGTTGGATCGCACGCTCGTCGTGGTGGAGAGCCAAGAATTGCTGGCGGGCCAGAAACGCGGGATCGCGGCGGCCCTGCGCAAAGCGAAGGTGGAACTGCGCACGCTGGAGGGGCTGATCCAAAAGGGCCGCATCTCGCGTAGCCGTCTGGAGCTGCGAGTAAACAAGGCGCTCGCTCGGGAACACCTGTCGAGCTTCGTCGTGACCACCATCGCCGGAAGCGAAACGGCACCGACCTTGCACTGGCACGTCGACGCCGCATTGCGCCGCGAGCTGGAGAAGACGCGGCTCGGCCGGCGGGTACTGTGCACCGATCGACACACCTGGACCACAGGTCGGATTGTTTACGCCTTCCGAGGTCAGTGGAACGTCGAGGAGCTGTTCCGTAGAGCGAAGAAAGGCGGTGTGGTCCCCTGGGGGCCATCGCACCAGTGGGCCGATGGGTCGCTGCGCCTGCACACCTTCGCGACTGTTCTCGGGTTGATGCTCGTGAGCCTGGCGAAGATCGCGCTCGGAACGGACGCTTCCGCCCGTCAGACGATGGAAAGCCTGGCTGAAATCAAGGTGACGCTGGTGCGGACCACGACCGGAGGCGCAGGACGACGGCCAACGGTGATGCTGGCGCCAGAGCTCACGACCGAGCAGCGCCGCGCAGTCAAGGTCTTCGAGCTGGAGAGGTGGGCCCCTCAGTTATTTCATGTATGACCTATCAGTCTTTTCGGCCATGTCTGTCTGGCGAAAACCATCGATCCGGCGCTCCGCCATGCGAAGGTAGGGCTAGTGGTCTGCGTCAAACGGATTGCATCTGATTCAGCTTGTTCCTTGCACGCGTAACTTTCGCCAGGATGTCGGAAGCCTTAGCAGTCCAGATGAACGGTTTCTGATGGCGATTGTGCTTCTCCACGTACTGTTCGATCGTGCCGACCAATTCAGGCACCGATCGGAAGACCGCTCGTCGCAACTGGTTCTCGGACAGGTCACGAAAGAAGCGTTCGACCATGTTGAGCCAGGATGCACTGGTGGGCGTGAAATGCATGTGGAATCGCGGGTGCTTGGCCAGCCACGCTTTTACCTCGGGATGCTTATGGGTTGCATAGTTGTCGGCGATCAAATGCAGCTCCTTGTGTTTGGGTGTGTTGCGATCGATCTTGCGCAAGAAGCTCAGCCACTCCTGGTGACGATGTTTCGTCTGGCACTGGCCAATGACACTTCCATCGAGCGTGTTCATCGCGGCAAACAGCGTAGTCGCACCATGGCGCTTGTAATCGTGCCTCATCGTTTGAGCGCGACCACGCTTGAGCGGCAATCCCGGCTGGGTCCGGTCAAGCGCCTGGATCTGGGACTTCTCATCGCAGCACAAGACCAAGGCGTGTTCCGGGGGATCGAGATACAGCCCGACGATGTCCTCGAGTTTCTCGGCGAAGTGCTTGTCGTTCGATACCTTGAAGCTCTCTACCCGACGCGGCTTGAGGCCGTGCGCCTGCCAGATGCGCCGCACGCTTGCCGCACTGACGCCGGCCACCGCCGCCATGCTACGCGTGCTCCAATGCGTCGCGTTATCCGGACGCTGCTGCGTCGTCAGCGCCACGATGGTCTTGACCTTGCGGGCGGAGATCTTCGGCTTGCGCCCGGGTCGCGACTCATCGCACTGGATCCTTGCTACACCGTCAGCGATAAAGCGAGCGCGCCAGCGCGCCACCGTGCCTCGCCAGATACCAAGCTCCGCACCGATCTCTTTGTCCGTCTGGCCCTGTGCTGCGAGCAAAATCATCTTGGCACGCTCGGCCACTCGAACCGGAATCGTCCGGCCAGTAGCCCACGTCTCCAACTGTCTGCGCTGTGCTTCGCTCAGCTCAACTTTCGCCGCGATTCTCATGACTTCGTCCTCCGAGTAAAGGAGACTCGCAAATCGCGATTACGTTGCATTGTTTGTGACGCACTGCACTAGCGAAGCATCACCTTGCCGAGTTGAACGCCCGCATCGCGGAGTTGACCGAGATGCGCGACACACTGGTGCCCCGCGCTCAACATTGCCGTGGTGACTCTCGGCCCAAATGCCCAATTCCCGAGGATTTGGCCGCGTCCCGCCATTAGCAGTAAGTGCCTCGATAAAACATCGAAAAAGGCCTTGACCTTCCCACCATGGGAATGGTGATACTGGGTTCATCGAAGATAAACTGATGGAGAAAAAGCATGGAATTTCAAGTGAATGATATGAGCTGCGGCGGCTGCGGACGAAGCATCACCAACGCAGTGAAGCATGTCGACCCCTCCGCTTCGGTGGACGTCGATATCGCGCAGAAAACGGTCAAGGTGACCTCATCCGTATCGCCCGAGAAAGTGCTCAACGCAATATCAGAGGCCGGTTACAACCCGGTCTTGAAAGGCTGATGTACGCCCGGGTCGCTCCAGACCCGGGCTTTTTCCGAGGTATTGGTGATGGAAGCGACCTGCAAAAAACCGGCGACAAACCGGCATCGAAGGAATGGTCAATTCCCATCGTGGGGATGACGTGCGCCTCGTGCGTCGCTCGCGTTGAGAAGGCTCTGGCTAAAGTGCCTGGAGTCACGCATGCAGCGGTCAACCTTGCGACCGAGCGTGCCAGTGTTACGGCCGGCGTCGCGGTGGCGCAAGATGCCATCGTCGATGCGGTAAATCGCGCCGGCTATGAAGTGCCCATGAATTCCACCACCCTCGACATCAAGGGGATGACGTGCGCGTCTTGCATCTCTCGCGTAGAGAAGGCGCTCTTGCGGCTGCCTGGCGTATCCGCTGCCGTCGTGAACCTTGCCACTGAAACCGCAACGGTGACCAGCATGGGAGTGAGCGATGACGCGTTAGTCGCTGCGGTGATCAAGGCCGGATACGAAGCTGCTCGGCATGTTGACAGCAGTGCCAAGCCCGCGCCGTCTCGTTTTGATGCCGACATGCTTGCTGTCATAGCATCCGCTGTCCTGACCGTCCCCCTCGTCGTACCAATGTTCGTGGAGCTGTTCGGCGCTCACGCAATACTTCCGGCGTCGGCCCAATTCGCACTGGCGACTGTCGTGCAGTTCGTTTTTGGCGCCAGATTCTACAAGGCTGCCTGCAAAGCGGTGCTGGCCAAAGCGGGGAATATGGATTTGCTCGTCGCTCTGGGGACCACTGCAGCTTACGGTCTCAGTATGTACGAGCTCATCGCTCACCCCGGCCAAATGAATCATCTTTATTTCGAGGCGTCAGCCGTCGTTATTACGCTTGTCCGATTCGGGAAGTGGTTGGAAGTGCGCGCGAAGCGCAAGACCACCGACGCAATTAGAGCGCTCAACGCATTGCGGCCTGAAACGGCGCGCGTTCGCATGGCGGGCGAAGAGAAAGATACCGCGGTGTCGAGTGTCCGTGCCGGCGACCAGGTTGTGGTGCGTCCTGGCGAGCGGATCCCGGTGGACGGAACAATCGTAGAAGGCCAGAGCGATGTAGACGAGTCGCTTATAACGGGAGAAGGTTTGCCTGTTGCGAAGGCTGTTGGAGACTCGGTCGTGACAGGCTCCATCGTAGGAAACGGGTATCTGTTGCTTCAGACCACGGCAGTCGGCGCGGACACGATGCTGTCCCGCATTATCCGTCTTGTCGAGTCGGCTCAAGCCGAGAAGGCTCCGATACAAAGGCTGGTGGACCGTGTCAGTGCCGTGTTCGTACCCGTCATTTTAGGCATTGCACTGGTTACTTTGGTAGGGTGGCTGCTGGCAAATGGAAACGTCGAAGCAGCCATTCTGAATGCCGTTGCGGTGCTGGTCATCGCCTGCCCGTGCGCGCTAGGGTTAGCAACGCCCACGGCGATTATGGCGGGCACCGGCGTAGCGGCACAGCATGGCATTCTCATCAAAGACGCCGAAGCGTTGGAACTGGCTCACCGCCTCACCGTTATCGCGCTCGACAAGACCGGTACATTGACCGAGGGAAAGCCGAGCCTCGTACAATTCGAGGTAAACCAAATTCCGCACCTCGAAGCTTTGCAACTGGCGGCATCGGTGCAACAGGCAAGCGAGCATCCGCTAGCCCGCGCGGTGGTAAATGCTGCGAAAGAGAAAGGGCTGACGCTGAGTCGCGCAAGTGATGCCACTGCCCTGACTGGCCGAGGTGTCGAAGCGACGATTGATGGGCGCAGGATCGTTATCGCAAGCGAACGATGGCTCATGGAAAGTGCAGTCGGAGTCCCTTCCGAACTCGAGCTTGTCGGAGAGCAGGCGCAGGAAGCCGGCTTCTCCGTCTCGTGGCTCGTCGCGACTCAGCCAGCCACCAAGGTTCTGGCCATGATGGCATTCGGCGACGCAATCAAGAACACATCGCCAGGCGCCATCCGCGCGCTTTCGGCGTTGGGCGTTCGGACGGTGCTCCTTACTGGAGATAACGAGGGGAGCGCGCATCTCGTGGCAAAGGAACTCGGGATAAAAGATGTTCGTGCGTCGTTGCTGCCCCAAGACAAGGCAATAGCAGTGGCGGCGTTGAAGCGCGACGGCAATACTGTCGGCATGGTCGGGGACGGCATCAACGATGCGCCCGCGCTCGCCGCGGCTGACGTCGGTATCGCAATGTCCACTGGAACCGACGTAGCAATGCATGCAGCGGGCGTGACACTTATGCGCGGGGACCCGGCACTTATCGCAGACGCAATCGACATCTCGCGCCGGACGTACAGCAAGATTCGACAGAACCTGTTCTGGGCGTTCGTCTACAACCTGATTGGCGTGCCGTTGGCAGCGTTCGGCCTGCTGAATCCAATTGTAGCGGGAGCAGCAATGGCATTCAGCAGTGTCAGCGTCGTGAGCAATGCGCTGCTTCTTCGGACCTGGAAACCTCGTTCCCGCGGCGTATGAAGGGACAGGCGCGATGTGTGTAGATAAAGTTTTCCCGTAC